>OMLF01011288.1:0-12016 GCA_900302615.1 Holocentrus rufus
GAGGGAGAAATAGAGCCCGGCACAATCAGTCGCCCGCAGGGAATTAGTCCTGTGCACATTAGACAGCCACACGTCCACCCTACACCAGGGGAACAGGCGCGCACACACACACACACACACATATCCTCCAACAAAGGGTCTATAAACCAAGACATGCACCACCACCCAAACCCATCACAAAAATAATCTTCCCTATCTTCTTTTTTTTTAAGTCAAGGCAGAGTGAAAATATAACAAAAATATAACAACATGCCCTGCTGGCTGCATAATCACATTGTTCTGCCTATTAAGATCATGATCAGTGGATAATTGTGCTGGAAAATAATTAAATGCATTTGCTCAAGTGATGTGAGTACTTCTGTTCCTACATTTCTGCGTTCGTGGTGCTTCATTTGAACATTTCCAAGGCAGGTGAATTTATGTGCTCTCTTTGCTCTTTTCATTTTTCAAAAATGTTTACCGACGCGCAGGCACCGTATTTCTCTGTGACTGTACGGCTGCCAAGAACCTCCACTCAGTTCACACCAGCTGATGCCCTCTCGGTGTATCTGGGGGTGGGATTGAGGGTGGCACAGCTCCGTGTTGCTCCAAGTCAGCCTGGCTGTTAGACTCAGATGAGCCTGGGGGTGGGGAGGTGGGGAGTCAGATCCCAAAAGGCAGCACACAAAGCCTGTCCCGCCAAACTGGCCCCATACAATGGAGGAGTCAGCAGAGAGTTGGGGCCAGCAGTTCGAGCCCTTCCTGTTTGCAGAGATGAGGCAGCCAGAGACACATATGCATCAGAGGCCCCCTCCGCAGGCGACTGATCCCAGCCTGAATGCCCTGATGAATAGGCCAGCAGCAGCCCATTGTTGACCTGTAGCATCACATTCATCAAACACTCAAGCGGCCAGCATGCCCTCCACACGCAGACACACATGGCGTGCACTTTGGTTTTGGGCACCAGTTTGATATATATTCAATAAGTCAAATGATAGATATAACACTCAAAGAGGGACTGTCATCATCTTCAATGTCACCATATCATTTTTTTGCACCCAATGTTTTTCTGTCACATTGAAGAAGGAGCAGAGGAAGCAGCAGAAGAAGAAACGATACTGCAACAAAATGGAATATAATTCCTGATCAATACAGGATGATCAGAATTATCCCATTCTGTTAATAGGGAATACCATTCACTTCAAGATTTCATAAATATTCCTGTAGTTTTAGTCAATTTAATCAGTAACTATAAACACAAAGAACTCTCTCGTGCATCTAGAAATCAGAAAACCAAAATTTTATCTGATGCCAAAGGCATGTATAGCCTGGAGCTGCTCCCTAAATGGAGATTCTGACTTTGTACAAACTGTTCATCTTAATGTTCATATCCAAATGAGCTTTGTATTATGTGAATACTTATCTCTCCAAATAAAAAATGCACTCCTAGGCCCAGAAAATCATCCTGGATAGTGTCACGCTCATGCTTACAATGTTTCTGAATTATCAAAGAATGAGACAAGCTCTGAGACATCAGTGAACATTCTCTAAAATAGACTGAACTGTGTGTAGAAATAGCAAGCTTCAAAGATAAAATCCCTGAGTATTTTCCTTAAGAACTCCATAAAGTCTGTGATTTTAAGTGGAAGTGTGCCTTGTACACATAACTTTGGAAGCACTGGCCATGTGACTTGAATATTCTATTCTAATCCTACTGATTTAAATGTTGTGCATCTCAGAAGGTCAAAAAGATAATACATGGGAAGTTGAGATAATAAACATGCATTGCATCTGCACGGCATTCTTCCTGCTGTCGCAATTTTGGCCCAGCTGTTGCATTAGCCTATTTATAAGAACTGTTTTTAGATTCAAAATTGGCACAGGCTGGACAAGGAAAGAAAATTATACTGGCTGCTGCTTACGCCCTGCTTCTGTTGCTGAATGAGTCCTGAGCTTAGCCTGTGCTTTGAAGTGACGTTAGCTGGGGAACGCAAGGAAGCAGCATCAGTCTCTGGGGCCGCAAGAAATCCAATCTGAGGGAATCTGACCAAATTAAAAACATGAGTGGATGAAATATTCATGCAGATCAGGCTAATCTATTGTGGTTTGGCTCCTGTCATTTTAAAACAGTTAAAACCAACCATGCGTGAGCACTGTCAGCATGCCTGGGTCACATCCTGCGCTCGATCTCTCCCCATGGACTCAACGGAGGCTCACTTGCAGCGGTCTGTTCCTGTGTGTGTGTGTGTGTGTGTGTGTGCATTTATTTGTGTAACAATCTCGGCGAATGACACATGGACTGATATCAGTGCAGCTAAGTCTATCTGTCGTTACGCATCATCATTGTAAAGTTTTTTTAATTTTAAAACAGCATTTTAAACTGTAAATGCTCCATACATTTATTAGCATATCACTCTAATCTATGCCCATCCAAAACACATAAACAAGGAACATAACTGAATTTAAAGAATTTAAGAAATTTAACAAATTGCATCTCTATATGATGGCAAAACCCCCCCGGTAGTTTCACACTATCTATGCTGGGCTGTCGTGTGATGTATATGGAATTTAAACTGATGGAAAATACCATAGAAATGAACATGAACCTGAGCAACATATTTAAAAACTACAGCAGTGCACTACCCTCCCATTTTGATATGTAAGACAAGTCTGTATTGTCACCACTCTTATCCCAAACAGTGCCCGCTCTCTCTCCCTCTATCTGTTTGCCCTTGCACCTCCACCTGTCCCAACACTGTTTTGTGTCAAATGTTAAAAATAATAATAACCTTCAACGGGCAACTAACACTGATTTGTACCACAGAAACTGCAGTTACAAATAATGCATGCCGTTGCACTGCCATCCAATAATGAAACTAACGACTTGGCAGATAACACAAGCAAATTAGGAGGGAAAGTTACAGCATATATCTACACTACAAAACAACGTTAATGCTAAATACAAGTTTCAACAATGTAACAGTAACTAACTGTTGTGGGAAGCCAATTAAACGTTTGTATCAGAGCTGCTGCACATTCTCACTTCCAAAATTCTCTCTTTTCAAAACATAAAATGATTGTATTATTGTTCCATGGCAGAAAATGCTCCATAATTGACCTACAGCAGGCTGATAGAGTGGTTGATAAATACCTATGACTCAACAAGTACTTTGATAGGTGCAATTGTGATTTTATTTGATAGTTAACAATAGAGATACAGGACACATTGAGACAGAAAGTGCTGGATGACATGCAACAAGGGTCCCATGTCTTAGTCAGCTGAGCCACCAGAATGTCCCATGGTGCTGAGATTTCTGGCTTTAAAAATGAACTCTGATTTGGAACAAAACAGCCCCAAAAACACGCACACACACTTTCAACTGCCCAACAACTGTGGGAAAGCTAGCATCTCATGCCATTTCTTTCTCAAGCCATAAAAGCAAACGGCATAGTAGTATATCCTGCAACCATGATACAGCACGTTATCTGTTCACTAGACATTTCTGATGGATCCCTGCTCAAATTAGCTACCTCCAGCATCTCTATTTTGACAGTGTGACTTTATTATTACATCAATTGCAGGCCATCATAAGCTGTGCCAGATAACTGCCGTTCTTGTTACAAATGCTTGGCCGCCAACAGAGGTTGATGAAAGTCATGGATTAGTCAATGCCTCTTTAATTTCTTGAGTGGATTTGAAGATTTTTGGTCAGGGTTCAGTATGATGCATTTTGATAGCTGGGCAGTATGACTGCTAATTAGGCTTGTGATTTGAATCTGTAAAATAAACCTTGAATGTTTAAATGATTCAGTCATCAATGGGGATGATTACTACAAATAAAATGTTTTTATAACACTTTCTAAAGTTATCTGGCTCACTTGCAAATCGTGGTTTGTGAAATATCCTCCTGGAAAGCCTTGAAAAAACATTTAATCATTTCAAATCATTTGAAATATTCCAGATTATCCTTGGATATAGGGCTTTATGGCCTAATTGACAGTCATACTGCCCAGCTGTCATATCCCCCAGATCTGCATACTTTAGGAGCCCTGTTGAATGAGTAAACAGTTGGAGGCAACAACACAAGATGGGGTGAATAGTAAACTTTAGCAAACCACCCCATCATACGACCGTCATAGCCAAATCAGTCTTAATGTTCTCCATAGTAGGAAATAGAAGATCTTCAAGATTGAGTTTTTTCAAGACCACTCCAACGTGCTCCTGCTGCGTGTGCCGCACCCGCCTACATCTGTAGCCTCTGCCTCTTGAACACCCACCAGATCGGTTCATTCTATGCACAAATCTTTGCCAGCTGGGTGGTGTTGGCACACCAACTGGAGCCAATCACAGTGCTTAAAAACATGGAGCTCCACCCAGTCTGGAAGCCGTGTCACATTAAACAAATGCAAAATCAAATGACAGGTGCAGGCAGTTAATATGAGCTGCAGCGCTGCCAAATTGTGTTGTGAGAAGCCTGCATCAAGACCACACTGTCAAATGTGCCCACCCCATGCCCGCCCACAGCTTAGAAAAAAAAAAATGTGCCAAGATCTGTTGCAGGACTCAAGGGATCCACAATCTTGCCCACCCCATGCAGACCTCTCGCTGGTGTTTCTTATAAGGGATGCTTCTTAAAGCTGCATCTCACAACTCTTCTCCTGCCCACCAACTAAAAGCCACCCCAAACAGTACTACAACATGTACTGACATCCACAGCGAGAATCACAGCAAGATGCACATTTATTATACTAGACCTGTCATCCAGCACATCCAGGGTCTCAACTATTTATTCATACATCACATCTGAAAATGACTTTCTTAGCCACTAGCTGAGACTCTTATTCAAAACAAATTTATGATGACTGAGTGCATAAGTGGAGTTCAGAGTCTTATAACTCTTCAATCAGAGATATCACTGTTGTGGGAACAGGGACATGCACGACTATGCTATAATGTTATAGGACAGTCCCTCGAGCAACAAGGCCATCATGCTGTGCCAAGGCAGTTTCAGACTGTGTAATTTGAGAGTGATCTCGCCCACAAAAGACCTTGCTTGACAAATTTTCAAAGCTGCTGTGCTTACATGGCACTGATCAGCATGTTTTATCATTAACACATGCAGTTTGACATGATCAATTACCAACAATTCTTTATATATGCCCCCACACATGCACACACACACACAACTGACCATACACCAACATTTACAGCGGCACAACCAAAAAAAAAAAAAATGCTTTCATTGATTATGAGCATAGACTTGCTAGAATTGGTAGTGCTGGTGGTGCCTCTTGCTTTTCTGTTGTAGTAAAGGAAGAAACTTTCAGTTGTACATTGTTAAACTTATCATCTTGTGATTATCATAGAATACAGGTTGCGTTTGTTCACTTTAGACTAGATAATGTTCCTACCATCATCAGACAGTATGCATTTTTATCTTGATTATTGCACCATCTGTGACTGACATTACTCATCTGATAGGTGTGCCCACATAGTCATATAGTTAAGTCCACCTACTCTGCTGCCAGCGTCACATGTGCCCCTGCCAGCCCGGGATCCAATCCTGTCATTTTCTCTGCCCTGACTCTGCCTCCCTCCCTGCTTTTCAACTGTCTGAATAGATAAATAAATAAAACACTAAAGGTGAGTATATGGTTTACTCTCTCTTTTTATGATAAAAATTTTTATCCATCGATGTCCCTTTATGCAACATTGTACAGCATAATTTGCATGCAATAAGGCAGTCTATAGTCACTGTGCACAACAAATCCAACCAGGGAAAAGATGAAAACATCCCACTCGCCTGCCACCCTTGTGACTCATTATAGTTCCCCCCCTTTTAATGCAAAGTGGCTTGATGGTAGCTGATGCACAGAGTGTTGCATCAGCTACCTTTATCTAGGTCGAGGTCATAGTTTCATTTTACTGTGTCCTCAGTAAGTGTTTTGAGTTTTATTTCATGGTTCTGTCCTTACATGTAAAGATATATTTTTGTGGCTACATAACAAAGATATATATCTTTGTAACCAAGATATTTATTGACTGATCAGCACATAAACACAGAGACATGGCAAATGTAATACATCTCTGTGTACACGGTATGTAATCATAGATATGACTGCTATACACAAGTGTGAACACTCCCTATCAAAACTCTTGTGTGGCTTTCTGCTGATTCATTACAAATAGCCAATAGCTGCATGTAATTTGTGTGTATACTGTATAGTTCATTGGCACCAATAGGTGTAGCTTGCATAGTGAATCCTTGCTGTTGCAGAGTGCTCTCTTAACCACTAACCTGAGGAACAACTACGACTGTCTGTTGCATGGATCTTAAGACCAGGCACATAACACACAATATCACAGCTGATTTAGGCGTCCCAGACAGTGCCAGACAATTTGTCAGGATGGGAGTAAAAATGGCAAGTCTTTACTCGCATATGAAACCTCAGGATGTCATGTCCCAACCTCCCGATACAGTCTGGGACCGTTTGGGACGTCCCAAAGATTTTCAAAGATGTAGTAAATTTTTATCGCTGCTCTTGTAGTGTGACAGGGTACAATGAGCTGATGTGTTACACTGGCCAATTAGATTGCAGCAAGACACATCACTCTGTTTACTGTGAAGTGGACAGACAAGCACAAAATACAATGGGCATGACTGAACGTTTTACTTTCAGCTTAAATTTTCCTTATAAAACCGACTGGCCTAATCATGTACACGATTCCAAACACTAGCTGTCATGGTCTTCTTTCTGTCTGCATGTGCAAACACAAACTGCAGCCACCTGATGAATAATTGTTGTCTTCTTTTTTTGTCAATAACGAGCAAACATCTACACTAGTGACCCATTTGGCTTTCTGTCTTGCAGGGTCTCATCCTGCAGGACTACATCTTGTCAACTCTGTCTCTTTTGAGTCAGTCTTGTAATATACAAATATGCATTGTAGCCTCGTCCTAAAGTGTGTGAACCACTTAAATGCAATTTGGGATTCGCTAGCTTTGTGATGTGTAGTATGTAATGTGTAGAGTAACTGAAATACCTATAGTATTTAATTTCATTTTTGAAGTGTGACTTCCATTTGACAAACATGCAATAAGCAACGAGCCTCTGAGAACAGTTTTTTGTATTTTGAAGGAGTCTTCTATTTTGCAAAACAACCAGGTTAGTCTACATCAATGGTCCACTCTGGCAGAAAGTTAACTCCATTTATTTGTCATTCAAGCTGTGAACCAGTCACGTTATCTAGAATGAAAACTACCTGTCACAACAGAAAAACACCAGCTTGTTGGATACTGAGGACCAGATCTGAGCACAACTGGTCTGCATCAAAAAACCTTAGCAAGAGATAAGAACAACGAGGCCATACTGTTATCCTATTAACCAATTCAAGTTAAGTTTGGACAGATGTTTCAAATTTCTCTCTGGGCCTTTTCAGTATTTAAGCCAATAAACACTCAAGCATTACCTCCTTTCATGGATCAATGGGGTGCACAATATTTTTCTGTTTAACTGCTAGGGACAGTAGATACTGGCAGAAGAAATCAAGAACACATGCAAACATCGGCATCAGTTGAGCGTGGGAGGCGCTGGGGCAAACAGATGTGCCTAAAGCCTGTAAAATACGCTCAATCCCTCGTCCTTTCCATCCTAGATATCAAATCCACCATCCTTTAGCAAAACCCATATCCATACCACAAGTACAAATATCACCACTGGAGGAAATGTTGTGAAACATCAATAACTGAAAGTGACCTCCAATCCTAACAGAAAAAACAATTCAAATATATAATCCCTTTAATATGCGTCTGTTTCCTCACAACACACTTAGATATGTGCTACATTTTAATGATCAAAATTTGAGGTAACAATGCAAATCTAAAGAAATGCAAATTTAAGAAGAGATTCTTGAACTCCTCAACATTTGGAACAAGACTGAAATGACAGCTCCCAACGATGCATAAATACTTTTAATTTCTCTCTCTCTCTCTCTCTCTCTCTCTCTCTCTCTCTCTCTCTCTCTTCAGGGGTAACCGAAGACATCATGGTAAATATGAAAACTACTTATAATCTACAGTAACAGACGTTTGACTGCTACCTCTGGTGTGAACAGAAAGTGCAATAACAGTGAGAACCACAAGTATGCTGTTGATAATGGAAACTGATATGAAGGTATGTTTATTCAAGCTTGGTTACCTTTAACAGTACTTGGTTACAGATCTTGTCTGACTTGCAAGACAGATACTTGTGTTTTTTTACAACAGAAAGTTACAAATGGGCCAGACTGGGCATAGATATGTCTGCCCATGTGATGGATGTTTTAGTGACTGTCCAAGTATTTTGATTTAGCACTGACGCCCTGGCAATTACAGATTTTTTTTCCCCTGGAAAACAAGTGCATCATGAAAAGGGAATGTACCACAGAAAAAAACTGAGATTCTTTGGCGTCACTGTCACTGGATATTTCTCAAGGACAAAACACTCACCGCAGGCCTACATTCACCCAAAGAATCCACCAACTGAATATTTCTACTGAGCATACACAGCATTTCTTGCTCAAGTCTTCTCAATTGAACATGATATGGGCTTCCTATGAGCTGGCAAACTTTTTATGTCGGCAGGATGTTTGCCTTCAAATTTCCCATCAAATATGCATGAGCCAGCACAGCAATACCTACAACAGCAGGGTATTTTCACTGTTTTGTAAAAGAACTCAATTTAAGGTCATTTTTACAGCTGCACAATGACTCTGAAAAGTCTACAAAAGATAAGAAGAATTTTTATTTTAAGCTGGGAGGACTATGTAATTAAGTAAATTACTCTAACTGGAAGGCAAATTAAGTATTAAATCACTGAAATACGTCTTTTATATTTACCTCAACTGGGCATTGTCAGCTCTACTTGAGCACAAATAAAGATATTTGAAACAGGGTTGAACAGGGTTTCATTTTAAATGCAGAGCTATTTACCATCTAGATTCATAAGCAGCACCACTGAATAAATGTGAACTGTGGATTTTATGCAGATGACACCACTGCTCACTCCAGTGCTTAAGTTTATTATGCCACCACTGGTCTTTGGGGAACATTAATTTGTTTTTCAAAAATAAATTACACTGATTTATTAATGCTGATGACCCACTTTAGAAAAATCTCAAAACAGACGAGTAGCACATTATAACGGGTTTACCCAGACTAATATTTTATATATTTTTTGTAATTTTTGATAGCTTTATATCTATTTTCATGGAACACACCTGTGATTAAGAAATTTGTTTTCAAGTTTGACAAGAGTGCACATGGAAGGTGTTTGACTTCTGGGACAGATCCAGCTGGAGAAAAAATTACTCTGTGGTGCTACAAACCTAAACAATAAATTCTGACTGAAGAGCTGCACATCTGATAACAGCAGTAGTTACACAAGGCTTAGGGCAGTACTCTCAAACCATGTGCCATGGAGGTCTGAGAGTCTGCAGGTTTTTACTCCAACCAAAAGACTACACAAGGTGATTTCACTGATTAGCACAAATCACCTGGTGTAGTCTGTGGTTGGAACAAAAACCTGCAGACTCTCCGTCCTCCATGGCACATGGTTTGAGACCCCTGGCTTAGGGTTACTAGTATGGTTCACTGCAGCACAATGACTGTGTGAATGGCAGGAATTGAAAAAAGCTTGTTCGAGAGGGATTTTGAGCATCAGCACTATGGGGGGCCCACATTCACATTCCCTTTGCATTGTCGAATGCTGTCCATCTAGCCAGCCATCCAGCGAGCTAACAAGCCAGCCATTCCTCGTCCATCGACCGTCACAACCTATTGTCTCACCATCATGAGGCTTCACAGCTATTTGAACTCACAGGCATGAGTACAATAACTAGGTATGCTCTGACTGCAATTTTTTGAGGCAACAGTTTAGCAAACAAACAAACAAAATCTTTGACATTTTAACAGAATTGTCCATTACTAGTTTATTGATATATAGGCTAGTATTTTTATGATTTTTTTCTTTTCCAGATTTCCAGTTTTGGTGGTTCTCCTCAGGAAAGCAAGTGCACTTCAAACTGCCAAACTGACTCACTGCCATTTTCAAATGTGTGAATACATAAATGAGATTGCACCATGGCAACCACTACTCAAAACATTGTGTAAAATGCTCGTCAAAATATTTGAAGTCTGGTAAGGCCACAAAGAATACCGAATAAATCCAAAAAAAACTAAATTCTAACAATTCTTGGTGACCAACTATCCCAATCTTCAAATTCATTGTGTTTTGATCTCCCACAGTGGCCAATCTTACTGTTAACTTAAAGAATTAGAAAACTCACTACTATTGCAGTTGAGACCAATGGAAAGAATGATTGCACGGCACAATAAATGTGGCTTTGTTTTTGTCTTTTCTGGCAGCAGAAAAAAGATAGAAAATAAGGTAAAAGAATAGAAAAAAATCATAATGTTCAGAATTATCACTGACAATGTTTGGTGCTCACTCAAAAAAAGCAAGTGTGAAACACACCCAGTTACATGAAAGCAATTCAGAAGCATATACGCCAAAGGTACAAACACCATGGTGCTACTGCATCCGTAGTCAAAGTCCAGACCACTTTCCTGCCATCTCTGTATTATAATGAAAACCTGCTGGTATAGTCATTCTCTGACCATTTTCTGTAATTGTTAAAAAAAGAACATAATTACTTTAGTATAGTCAGGCTACTAAATAAATCAATATAAGATACGGTCTATTCTATTTTAAATAATTTTGATAAACAACACTTTTGGTTTATTGGGCTATCATTTTGTTGACAGATTGCACAGATGGAACATTTGTACACTGGCCAAAAATGTGACATTTTGATTTGTTGATATATTTTGTTAAGCCTACATTAAAACATTCCAGTGTTTTGTTCCTAGATTGCTCAAATATTCAGTACAAGAGTAATCAATGTATAATTTAACATATAATTGAAAATGAAAATCATAGTTGCATCCCTAAAATCTGGTGATGTAATTTGTGATGGACGTTTCTATTTTTAACAATGAAAATTTATTTTGGTAAAAAATCTATTTTAACAGCCATGAAAGCTACAAAACACTTCTTATGCGGTCCTTTTGCACTTGTTTTGAGGAATTATGGTCATGGAACTACTGTATCACCCAAATGGGCTTCTATATCTGTGGCATCCCCAGAGGTTGCAGATAACCCAGATAGGACATGGTTTACGTGAGAACAGCTGAAAATAGTCAGTTAAGAGATCTAGGGACCAGTGTTAGTTTTGTCACTAATTTAAAAAGGTAATAAGTTCATCTCTGCAGCCTTTTCATTTATAGATATAGGAGGTTCATAGGAGCATTATAATTGTTGGTGCGCTGATATCTATGACTCCTAATAGGAAAGAAACAAGGGCAGATTTCATTTTGTGCGTGTGGTAGGTAACATTAGTTCATCACAGGCTACTGTTTGCCAATAGAAGTAGTTGCAGGAAGGCTGCTACCAACTGATCTTGTTTTGTGTGTGTGCATTGTGAAACCAGTGTGAGTATTGTGTGATTTTCTGTAGCCATGATACAGGCCCGGCTGCACTGCATTTAATTTCCATGGAATTATGAGGACAGTGTCTCCAAAATGTGGAGAGATGCATGCAAGGCCTGCACAGGAGTCTAGGCTATATGTTATTCTACTGCTCTGGAAATGTTAACCATTAAAATTCTGTTCATTGTGTTTGTCATATCATGAAACGATAGCTGGCCTCTGCTGACACATTTCAGCTGCAGCTCCAAAGAGATGTGCTTCATTATGAAATATGCTGGGCCCTGTATGCATTTACACTTCATGTAAGCCCTCCCCAACCAACTATATGATGCATGCAGGCAGTGCATCATATGAACAGTGTGGAGTCAAGTGAACAGGGACGCAAAGTCATCATATCGCCCTCTGGTGGTACCATTACCATTCAGAGCTCAGTGAGAGAAGGCCTGACTTCTCCATAGGGAAATTTATAGAAGACTATTTATGTTGTATGCTTTTTTTTTTTTTTTTTT
>OMLF01011288.1:18938-31924 GCA_900302615.1 Holocentrus rufus
CACCCCAGCAGAGAGCTCATCCACAATCCGCTGTGACAAAGGGAAAGAGCTGAGTGCAGGATATAAGGCTGCCACTGGCTGCCAGACAGTGTCCAGCACAGTGCTTATGAAAGGGTGCTTTCTGCAGATTGCAGCAGTTTGAGCTAAACCCCCCTGTGTCCGCTCACTATAGACGGGACCCCGAGGGGGGAACGCCGTGTGCATGTGTGTGTGATTTTGTGTGTGTATGGGGTGGCAGCAGGCACAACGGGGCTGGTGAAATTGGTATAATTGTGTTGCTTCACAGCTGGATGAACATGATCTCTTTTTTTTTTTTTTTTTTTTTGCCTGCACAATGTCCATGAGTGTGTGTGCATGTGGCTGATATTCATAACCTTAATACTGAATCATATGAGGCCAGTCCCAGGTAACAGAGCGCTCTCTGTGCTGCCTGGCGGTCAAATCTCCGAGGCTGAAGAATCGTGCTGAAGGAAAGCACGACCAGAGCTGAAATCAAACAGGTCTCTGTGGCCTGGAGCGGCACAGGAAACACATATCCTGCTGCGAACCCTCACTCCTAGCCTGCTTTTAGATATGTGACAGCATATGGTGTCGAGCCGAGTTATTAGCATCAAATAACGCAAACATATGAGTGAAGAGGCTGTCAAATGCCTCTTCTACCAAATTGAGCCTGATATGGAGATTTTTCCTTATGCAAAGAACATTTCCTTTCCATTTCTCTCCCCAATAAAGCTGTAGTGCATTAACTTTTCATTGTGAAGGTTAATGAGGTGTTAATGATGTTTGAAGATGTGCAACCAATGTGTCTGAGCAATGCCTTGATTCTATTACACCAAAATCTGGTCTATGTTAAAAATGTATTTAATTGTTTATTGATTTTGCAGGCGTTTTCTCATGACACACTATTCATTTTCTGCTTTTCAGACTGTAGTGCTATAAATACCACATTGTCTAGGCTGCGGAAACAGTATTAGAAAATAGAAAGCCATGAGAAAAGTAGACCATGATGATCAAAATGATCAAAATGAAGTCAGTTCAAAACCACAAACTATTTGGTTATTATATAAATTAGTTCCCCAACTTCCGACTCCTCTACAATTTGACCAACAAAGAAGAAAGTTTCAATGCTCCTGTCTTCAACCACCAGTACCCATGGGTTACTCTCCGGTCAATGCGACCTACTAAAAGATATTTATATTCCTCCACCACTTTTTGAGTCATCTCCCAAGGACAGCTCGGCTATTTCTGTTGTGGCTCTTGCTCATTCTCTGTCTCGCTCTTCCCTTCCCTTATCTCTCTCTCTCCCTAAACTAGTTGCTAGAGGTCACCCTGCTGTTCTAGTTTGAAATTATATAATAATTCGACAGAATGAAACCAGGACAGTGAGGAGTGATGGTGCCACAGCAACGTGACTGGAGCTCACAGGACGGGGACCGTCGGTCTGTGCCACAGGAAGACATGGCTGCGTTCGTGGTAACACCCATTTCATAATCTGCAAAACAGCAGGCAGACTGTGTAACATGCAATTAACATGTTTGGCTCGTACGAGGCATCTAATCATGTGACGTATCACATGTGGTAGCTATTCAGTAAGATTAACATGTGCCTAGTACATGCGACACAGGGGATGAGAGACAGTATTGCTTTTCATTTGTGCCAGTCGTAGTCCCAGATTCTAACTCCTAATTTCTGACAACTATTAACAACTTAATCCTGCTTAAGTCAAAGCAGAAACGCTGTTTTGTCACTCTTAACCAGGCCCTGTTTCAGTGAAAACTCACAAAAATGTCTAAACTTCACAATTATAAACTCACTAAAACAATATTTTACTTTTACTGAATGTGTGTTCAGTCACAATAACACTAAAATAAATTGTTTTTCTGACTTTTAACCAAACTTGTCAAATGGGAAATGTGTTGGTACTGAGATAGACTGCTGACGATATAATCCTAAACACAAACCGGTGTAGGAAATAATTATGTTTCAGGATTTCTTCAAAGCACATGATATATGAGTGGACAAAAATAACATTTGGCTGGAGCTGATAGGTGATATGAAAAGCCTTGACTAATGACTCCTGCTGGGTTTATGAATGAACCTCTGCCTAGGCATTTTACAAAGGCTGACTGACTGACTAATCTGTAATGGTAGATGATCCCAAAAGGCATTTGCTTCTCTTTAAATAATGAAAAATCTACAGTGTCTCTTCCTCATAACATGATGAACACAAAATGCAATCAATGGTTATTGTGGACTCAGTGAGTTGGATTATTATATACAAGCAGCTCCCCCTAGTGAAAGATCTTGTGAGTGTTTTTCTCTCCCATGTTTTTTAAATGGTTGAATTTTGACAAATTTAAACTCAGAATAGAATGAATGAAAGGTTTATTTTGGTTAGATAAAACTACTGACTTGACTGAGGCAAAAGAAAGACTTGTTTGAGGTAAGAGTTGAAGTTTGCCTCATATTTAGACTTTTGGTTGTTAGAAAACAATTTTCCTTTCCCATAACCTGGGGCTTGAATCTGTTTCTTAAGCCTAATTTATGAGAGTGAAATTAAATTATAGACTGTGGGACAGGTAGCAATAGTGATGTGCAGTAGACAATGTATATGAGCACAGTGAGAGGCTCTTTTGTAATGTCCCTCTTGCTGATACAGATCTGTTACCTCCTCGCTGGGAAAATTTCACTCTAATTATGCAAATCAGGAGCTGCACTGCTGGGGCCTTAAAATCTTCAACAGGCTATTTGAAGACTTTTTTGTTTTATCAATTATGGATGCACATTGATATGTAAAGGGCAGGACTTGCTGATCGCGAATACTCTGTTTCCATGTATGAAATCCCAGTGTGGCCCATTTTTCTTCCGATGTTTACAAAAAATGCTAATGGGAAAATGCATTTACATCTCGGTGATCATTTGAAACATATGGTTTTGAAACACTGGGATAATGTTCAACAAACCACAAGTCACTGCTGTACCCCGGTTTAAGCCACCCTGTGTGACTCACGGGCATTCAACGTCATGAGCTGTATAAAGCCGTGGCAGAGTCAACCACTGATGTAATTTTGGGCATCGGTGATAATTTTTCCCCTGAGTCAGAAAAACAGTCTGACAAAGAATGTATCATTGAGCATACAAAGAGAGGAAAGACTTAAATTACATTGTGCTGCTCCTGAAACTCACCAGTTCAATGCAATGTTGGCTCTATAATCAGTGCTCTCACCATGTAATTATCTAAAGTTGAGCTCAAAATAGAGCTCAGGATGTCAAGTGCCAAACAACTGTGATTTATGAATGGAGCCCAGGCCAAGGAGGTGCAGATCGATGCCCCAGTGGTGTCCTGAATCACAGCCTAACCAGGATTTCAGTCTCATCTGTTCTCTTTTGTATGAGCGCTTTTACTCTTGACAGCTATTTCTGTGATTACACAGCCTCTCAGGGTAGTGCTGTGGTAAGAGGAGACCCCATGTATCTACGCAACAGCAGTCTAATGTGAAGACATTCTATTGAATTTGATGACTAACTACAAGCTTTGACTGTGACTGAAGTCACTAATCGTGGTATTTTGTGCTGATATTTAATCTTCTTAAAATTTGACCCTTTTCATGTAAAATAATAATAATAATTTATGTAGCAGTATTTGGTGTTTACCTCAGAATGGGATTCTTGGCAAAAGCCTCTGAAACATTTTGACTGTTATGTGACACTAATACTCTATTTAAACCCAGACTAATGAAATTCTTTAGTTAGAAGCAGTAGGCTGATAGCTACTTAAAGCAGAGAGACCCACCACACCTATTAAATGTTTGGGCAAATACTGTGACATTAAAAGGGGACTTAATTGGCAAAAAATATAATTGAACAATAGAAAACAAATATTTTACGTAGTTGTAGTAATCACAGAGGAACATCCGTCATATCAGCCATTAGACAATAATGACTCATCAAAAAGTAAAATTCAGCTCGATATCTAACTATGCTAATTATATTTTCCAGTGATGGTAATGGTAAAGTTTCATTTTTAAAGGAAAATGACATGCATTCATTTGCAGAAGCAACAATCTGTTCATCAAAACTGTGGAAAACAATGGACAAAGAGATGACTCTGGTGAAAAAACTAATTGTAATGCAGTTACCAAGACATTGTAAAGATGAATTTATTTTCTCAGTTTGCTGTATTTGCTTCTTTGATTCCTTCTTAGCTGTGTGCTTAGCTAATATTTTGCTTGTCTGCATGATTAGGCCTCATTAGGTGTATCTATCATCTGTGGTGAAGATAAGTGGAAAGGAAAGAAAGAAAAGTACACTGTGTGGATGTGGGGATTTCTTCATGTAAGACCTGGTTGAAGGTTTCCTCAGTCTCTAAGAATGCAGAGGGAGGCCCAGCACTCCTCCACTGCATACCTACCACCAGGACTATTACAATGGAAGGGGCCAAATGCTGTTGTATCTCCTTTCCCTCTTTCATAAGGGATTATAGGGGTCATGTAGTCAGTTGTTTCAACTGCTATAGCATAAGGTGCACAGTACAAGTGTGGTCCCAAGACAGAACGACTGCATTATGCATCGCTCCCAAGTGGTCTTTAATAAGTCTGTAAATAAAAGGAGAACGTTCTTAATTGACTATATTTTCAGCTATATTGGAAAAGTTGTGCTAGAAGAGCTGCAGGCCAACTCACGTGCAGGTAGCTGCCTACTCTGTCTCTACACACAGAAACTCTGAAACCCTGTGTCAAACTCCTCTCCTGATGCACACACCAACATGCAATCAGCTTACAAACTGTTATCAGTGTTGTTGTTATTGTCACTTTTTTCTGCCCTGGCTCAAAATTGGAACTGGTGACCTCAGACATTGATAGAACAAGTTTCACCCATGTCCTCTCCTCAGATTGAACGGTTAGATTAATGTTACTTTGCCCTCAAAAACAAGGTGAAGTGCACAACCCTTTCCTTCTGTCCTCATTTTTTTTTCCTATCATACATAGGCACTCCAGTGTCAAAGGAGTATACTGGTACATGTATAGTCAGACCACTGTGTGGCACTGTGTGACCCCTGGACTTTTTACTCCCTACAATCAGTTGGCTGTAATGATGGTGAAGTAGAAATCAAAGCCTTTCTACTTTTGCACTCAGTATAGGTCACTGTGCATGAGAGATAGTTAGTTGCCTAAAAATCACACACTTGTGGCTTTTACACACTATAGACAGTGTGACAGCCATAAAATATTTACTAGAAAATAAAATGGATTTGCCTTCTTAAGAGTTTGCTAACAACCTACAGGACAAAAATGCTCCTTTAAAGTTGAAAATCAAGGTGAAATTAAAGGTTTGTGCAGTGTGGTGAAAAGCAAAAAGTGCAGAGAAATAAACACATGGAAAGCCATAAGCAGCCCCCCCTGCTGTGTGAGGGGTTTATTTGCTTTACAGGCGTGTTTGAAAAGGTCTCCAACACCAAATCCCACATAAACAGTCCCCCATACGAGTCAAACTAACTGCATGGGAACTCTTTGCTTTATTGGTGGAAAATATCTGCCAGATAAATATCTGTCAGATATTTAGGCTTTGATGCAAAACTCACTATTTTCTTTACTCAATATTTTCACTAGTCACAGAAATCCATTTGAGAGTTGGTTAGAAAGTTGATTCAAAACCATGTAACGATCAGAAAAACATGCACACACACACATACAAATATCTTGAGTGGTTGACATCTGTTTTTTTTTTTTTATTAAAATTGCTCTTTTCTCAAGAGCATCTTTGGTTTTGTATATGCATAGATGCAGCAAATTTGTCAAAAGATGTCAAAATTTTCTTTCTTTCCTTGCAACATTTAGCAAACATTCTCCCTCAGATTCATTGCTAAGCGCATTACCTTTTTGTCTAGCTTAAAGTCCACTTAGGTGCACATGTCAAAATTATACAAAACATTTAGTTTTCCAATACTATACATTAACAAAAATACAGGGGTAGATAGGCATCAATCTTTCAGAAAAGGATACTCCACTGAACAAACTGTACAATCAATCAAAATCATCAATGCATGGTTAAAAAACACAATTCAGAGAGAAAAGTTTCCCAGACAGAGGAATGTGGCCCTATGTGAGAATGTAAAGGGGAATACAACATTTTAAAGGTGACGTGGCATTAAAAGTCTAATCAATACTGAATATTGAATAAGTGAATATGAACATCTTTCTTACAAAGGTTTTTAGGCACAAAATGGGAACCCGCTTGAAGGAGAGTGAAACTGGGCCTGATGGTAAAGGTGAGAGCACCTTGGAGAATTTGTGGAGATAAGGGTGCAACTTACAGATCTTATGACGCTACTACTATATAATAAAACTCATTTGTTTCAAACTTAAATTAACATTCTGGCTCTACAAAATATGTCTCCCATTCATTGTCAATAGAGCAGCTCCAAATTTTATATCTTAAATTCAGTTACATGTGTCTTAGTATTCAGATTTATGGCTTTGGGAGAATCTGAAGTTCACAAATAGTGAATGGACTGTTGTAGGACCAAAACTGATAAATTCTTAAATGTTTGAGATCATGGGATTAAGGATGGGAGATAATAACTTCAAAGCAAAAGATCAAAGCAAAAGAACAAATTCACAACAGTTAAAAGTTCACTAACAAACAGTTAAAAAACAATAATTACAAAAATGCATAACAAAACAACCCTATGTCTTTTTCTGCATTGATTTTTTTTTTAAATGTGCAATGGGGAGTGAAAGAGGAGCATGATACATTTTGTACATTTCAAACGAGCCATTCCTATGATTTGGCCCCTAAAAACATGTTTTTAGGAAAACTGTGTACACACAGTCCCACCTTTCAATTATGAGACAGAGGTGTACTATGTGCGTGCATGTTTGTGTGTGTTGGATAGATAAAGACAAACAGAGTGACAGGCAGGGGTTATCGAGCTCTGGGACGGACACACAAGTTTGGCCTTCGTGGCACAAAGCCGTGTTTACAGTGGCACTTGAATGAGCCTATGGTGTTCTGGCAGCGAGCGTTCTTGCATACACTATTACGGACTCCTGGTTCAGCACACTCATCAATATCTGAAAAGACAGAGGGAAAAAAACATGTCACTACTGTATATGTGTGTGTGTGTGTGTGTGTGTGAGAGAGAGAGGGATAAACTGTCATCTCATTTACAGTAAACACAAACACAAAGAATTATGTTACTGTTAAATGTAATTTTTAAATACGCTGTAAATTGGATTGTGAGAGTCAAAGAATAAAATGTGTGTGCTTGCTTCCAATCAGAACAGCAAGATATTGAATATTGAAAGCTGATTGGTGGGAATGCTAGAGTGAATTTTGACATCATCCATTCTTGCAGGCCTTTCACTGACATTAAAAAGACTGAAAAAAAGCACACAACTTAAACTATGACAACTCAAAAAGTACAAAAGATATCAAAAAGATGCATTGGGGTAACGAAGAGCTAAAGGATTCGACCCATTTAAAGTTTGAATGAAGTCTGTATCTTGAAATATAAAGAAGTAGGAGGAATTCAAAAGGTCTCAGTTTAAACATTTTCCCCATAGACTCCCATTATAAAAAGGATATAGAAAGAAGAAGATGAAGAAGTAGAAGAATATAGAAACAGGAACAATAATGAAGTTTCATACATACAATACAAACAAACATCAGCAGAGGGGCCTAGATATGATACCCCAAAATGGTCTAATGTAAAATCACTCATCAATGTGTTACAATGCCAAATCATTTCATAAATGCTGCAATTATTTTCATTATTTTCTGTGCTTCTACATCTGAATACCTGAATATCTGATATTAACTGCTGACCCAAACAAAGACGGTATAAAGGTGTAAACATACCTAAACAGCGGGTGCGGGAGTGGTCCAGTCTAAATCCTATGTTACACTCACACATGGTGCCCAGGTATGAGGGGACACAGCGGCCATTGGCACAACTGCATTCATCTGAATCCTCCTCCGAACTGTCACCTTGTGAGCATGAGGGAAAGACAGAAAGAGAGAAACAGTCATACAAGAAAGAAGAAGTTGAGGGTGGCTTTGTGACATTAGTAATGTGTGCTTATGGATCGACAGAGATGGTAGGGTGCTACCTGGGTTGTAGTTGGGAAACGGTCCTTCTAGCTCCCCGTCAGACTCTGTCTCCAGATGCATCTCACACAGACGGCTGAAGATCACTGAGGAATAAAGGACTCGTCAGTTGAAGGGAAGTTGAAGCGCAACTTAAAGAGGACAAAGCATGCAGGACTGAGAAGCCAGAGCGAACACCTGGCTCACCAGTCTGCCCCACCTGAGTTCCTCTGCGGACAGGTGCGACACTCGGGGCCCCAGCCTCGGCCGTAGTGACAGCAGCACTCTGAGTAGGTGACCACCAGGCCGTTCCTGGGCATGTTGCAGATCAAATCCTCATCGACCTGCAGGAAACACACGTCCTTATGGGCTGCAGTGCGGTCTGGTGAAAAAGAGAGGCGGAAAACGTATATAATGTTACTGGAATAAAACAATGAACAGAAAAGTTGGATCTTTATTGTTTTTTTTGTTTTGAAAACTTCATTAAGCACTTGTCTCACAGTTCATACTGTAAGCAAGCATCATCTAAAGATTTTTGATGTCTAAAATGAATATCAGCTACTAAGCAGGATGCCCACAAAAAATCCTCCTTGATTTTGCCTGTTTACACAGTTTTTTTTCCTTTAAGAAACCATGTCATGAGAGTGTATGAGAGTACAGAATGTGAAATTTCATTCAAAGTCAACATAAATTCAGATTCTTAGAATAACAGACCTTCAGTACATAATATGGCACGCTAGTGACAAATGTACAACATCTGGTTTGGAGGAAAATCATTAAATGAGTTCATATTTCAGCAGGCGGGCAGAGCTGTGACACGCAGTCTAGACATTCCCATCACTCACATGGTAACAACAGCTCAATCAAAGTTTAAGTTGTAATTCCCACTTCAGGTAATAAGCTTCAGTAGAAAAATAACTGTCAGCAGGGGTAAGAGAGAGTCTAAAGAATAACTGCAGAATATATACCACCCTGATAATGCATGCATACTGGTCCATTTAACAGATTCATTTACCGTACCTGACAGAACCTACAATAAACGAGCCATAACACAGGATTTATTTTATTCTTTTCAGCTTGCTAGCTTTTATATTCCTCATGTGAATAATAGATAGAGTAAAGAAAAAAATATATTTTTCCCCAGCTGGACCAATTATTTATCCAGGTGGCAGGCTGTTTCTCCTGTATAGACACCCCATGGGAATCTATAGACTATGTAAAACTAACAAACTCATCGAAGAACCAATGTAATATCTAAAAACTGTATGGAAACCATTTCTTTTTGCCATCTGACTTTAGGTCATCACTCTGGTCTCCAGTGTTCATTACATTCACCTCCAGGTTACATATGTTTTATATGGCTGTGGCCACTTAACAGTCATCTGAGTTGTCAGGTTGATTTTTCTAAATCAAATCCAAATCATTATCTGAAACTGCATGAATAACAAAGAACTATCTCCATGAAACAATAATTCTCATCTAGAGATAACAAAATGCTTTCTCAAGATAACATGCCACTTTTTTAAAAAGTTGTTTTCGCAAGATGCACAGCTGCTTTGTCAATAAAACAAAAGACATTTTATGGACAATTTATCGGGAGAAAACAACTTATTTCTAAAAACCAAGTTATTATCTTGAGATAACACATTTTGTTATCTCTAGATAACAATTATTGCTGGAGGTAAGTTATCTTGAGAATACAATATTGTTGTCTCTTAAAAACAACTTGTTATCTCCAGAAAACAACAGAGTTCCCTGTGAACTTCCATTCCTCACAGTATTGTGTTACAGACTTAATGTGATCATGTTGAGTGCCTTGATGCTCAAGACATGCTCAGAATAGATATTTACTGCTTGATTGCTTGTGGATCAATGTGCTCCCACCTTTTTACCTACTCACCTATAGGGCCACTTTTCTACATTTGTCACAACAGAGAATGTGCTAAAAAACTCTAAGGCTCAATGTCAAATCATGTCCTTTGCTCATCTCTTTGCCTATGTTTCATGTTTAATCAATTTCACCCATTAAAGTGCATTATTTTGCTACCTTTGTACTGCAATGTACAGTACAGTAGATAGCAACCATTTTTATGACATAAAAATGGTAGCACACTAGCATCAAAAAGCATTGACACATATTCACAATATCGTGGATATATGTCAGTGATTATTTCAATCTTGTGTTAAATGATCACTAGTGAAGCTTGCTGAGACCTTTCTCCAGCTGACTGCATGGTTTTATCGATTATATGCCTACCATATCAAGTCTATATCAACATTATCACCTATTATAGATTGTGCTCAAGGCATCACAAAGTGATATCGATAACACAGACATGCGGAAAGAAAAAAACAATTGGGGAAAAACATGCAGAGAAAATGCCAAAAGCAATCACATTTTCTCACACTGAGCATAATTTGGCATTCCTTTGCGTGCATAAGTGCAAAGATACGATGTGTATTTATGATGTGTATTATTAATTACTATAGAAAGTGATATCATGTCATCTCTCACTAGGAATGGGAGCTGTTTCTATAGAGCAGGTAAGAGGGGAAGTGGTGTGCATGAACATAAAGCCAATAAAGTGGCCAGATGGGAGGACAAATTGGGAGGAGTTAAAAAGAGTAACATGAGTGGCAGATGTCAAGGTAAGCCAAAACTCATTTTGATTGGTCAGGCTCAGGTGAGCTGACGCTCAGTTGATTTTTACCCACCGTCATAGACGCACTGTTTGAGCGCTGCACTGAAGGTGAGGGGCTGGTTGCAAATACAGTGAAAGGAGCCGGGCGTGTTCACACACCTCCCATTCTTACAGTACGAGGGGTCCTGGCACTCATTCACATCTGCAAAGGGCACCATAGACACTGGTTACAATATGAACATCTGCTTGGGGCCAGCTCTCAGCTATGGACCACAAGCTGTGGGTAGATATGTAGGCAGATCACTGGGTTTGCTGAGTATGATTAATATGGAATATGGATTACTATAGAGCGGAAAATTCAATAATTTACTTCATGACTAGAAAGCAGACGGTAAGCAGGGTTTGCGACTGATTCAGTAATCTGTCTGGATTGACGCTGCTGCCAGATGGATAATCAAGCAAGGGACCAAACAGCAAGTGTCTGTGCCAAGCTGCATAAAATATCAATTTTTTTGCCTTAGATGACTCATACAAGTTATTTCCCTCACCTTGTGCATGTTGATGCGTACTGCGGATGCTGCTTAAGCCAAGGAATAGAGTGTTTTACAGTGGCTGCAGGCATAACACTACCATCGCGTCTCTTGATACCATAAAATCTGCACTCACTGCACTATTTGCAATAAAGTTGCAGGTTAAAATAGAAAGCTTGATCGCAGTGATGCATCAACCAAAAGATCTGCTGTCTACCAAGTAGTTTGCAGCCACTGTGCTTTGAAATGCTTGCAGAGGGAGTGTTGCTGCTGTGTAAGAAGCTAGAATGTCTTGAATGTAGTCAGTAATTTTTGTATGGCTTTCCATTTTTAACACCTATTTGCCAAAAGCTATAGTACATTATAACATTGTTATATCAAATAATTTTAATTACTGCCTTAAAACATACTTCTCTATTTTCTGGCTGGTGTCATAGAAATAGTTGTATGCTTACGTATGCTTATGTAGCACAAGTCCTGATTAAAGAGTTAGCTTGGTACATACTTGGCTGAGGATTAGACCTACAAGGCGTCAAATTCTAAGGTGGTCAAAAATTCAGAAGACTGATATGCAATATTCGATCAGACTACAACAATCTGTTTGAATGAGGCCTAGCATCCAGATGTGTAAACCAGGTTTTATGATGATGATTCACACCCACTTGAAGAAACAGGCCTTTATAGGACAAGCCATACCCATATTCACCAATCAAAACCAAAATTCAGATGTGTTCTTATCAATTCTGGTGAGACCCAACTGACCAGATTATTGAATGGGTTGGGCAGTGGTGGTGACTCAATATTTATGTTATCAGCAGCTGAGTGATAGGCTAACCTCTTTCTCCAGTTCATTAGATGAAGGAAAATATTGTTTCTCCAACTGGAGTAGTTTAAAGATCATTACTGTTTGTTATTCAAATAATAATATGTGCCAACATATACTATGTGTGAAAAAGCCTGCTTAAGGAAAACATGATTCCAAATCTCACGGGCGTGTTTGGAGTAAAAATGTAGAGAAATGTACAGAAATGATGTGGTTGGGTGTGGTACCAAGTTGGGAAATTGTTAAGCACTGGTGGGGGGGGTGTGCCCTCCAAGTACCTTTTTTTAAATTTTATTTTGTGGTTTTAAATTCATGGTTTACCTTGCTATTTTTATCTTGCTGTTTGGGCTTTCTATCATCAATGAAGCACACAAAAAAATACATCAACACATCTCTGCAGATGGAAGATTAACGCTGGTCCCACTGCTAATCCCATTTATGATGAATTTCCCCAATTAAGGGAAATAAAATGCATGATTTAGCAGCTTCTTTTTATATAGTTTTCATGCTATCATGTGGCAGCATAAATTAAATGCCAGTATATAAATGATTAACTTGCCTGGAAAATGCATTTGCATGAAATATCTTTTTGTTCCCTCAACACTAAAAATTAGCATCATCAAAATAACAACACTCTTGGTGCCGGATGTTTAAGTTAAAGAACAAAAAGTCCTACAGCTTCAGAATCCAAGAGGTCGTCTAAGTAAAAGTATGGATTACAAACACTCACACACACACTCACACACTCTCTCTCTCACACACACACACACACACACACACACACACACGCACATGACAGGAATAATCACTATTATTATTGCCCTCATCGAATTAAAATCAGATGTGCAAGTGAACTCATCTACTGGTTGAAGAATTTAAATCCAAGTGAAACACACAAACATA
>OMLF01011288.1:36557-55827 GCA_900302615.1 Holocentrus rufus
GATTAATAAATGTGAAAACATATATTTGCAATTATAAGTTATTCCATCCAAAAATAACAAAAATATAGTAGAATAAATAAATAAATAAATAAATAAATAAAACGTTTCTATCTTAAAAGCAACTGACAGCATGTTTTTTCCTCCAATAAATGTCTGATCATAAATGTTTGAGGAGCGGGTGGAGACTGACCTTGGCATCTCCTGCCTCCGACCAGCATGTAGCCCTTCTGGCACTCACAGCGGTATGAGCCCATGCTGTTGATACAGCGGCCTCTTTGACAGTTTGATGGTCTCTCACATTCATTGATATCTGAAAGGAGGAAAAAATCAAATAAACGTTGGTGCCACAGGATGATACAATATGTGATTCAGCAGTCTGAGGTGAGCATTTTTACTTGTTTGACTAGTTTGACTTTTATGCCTAAACTGGACCAAACTGGACCCAGTCACATATTCCAGTTACATATTTTGTAGATGTAATAAATAGGTAAGTCACCCTTGGTTGAACATCTCCTTTTCGTGGTATCAACACTGGACAAGACAAATAAAGTCTCTGGACCCAACAGGCTCAGTTTGGCTCTTTTTCTCTTTTTTAAAGGAAGTAATAAAATATCTATCAGTGGGATGAGATAATCCCACTTGTTTCCATTGCGGTTTCACCTCTTTATGGAGTGTTTCTGAAAACAAGCTTAAATATGTTGAAACACGGCAGAATAAGGCAGATCAGCCCACTCGAATCAAGAAAATGACACTTGATTCAGATGAATTCTGGAAACAAGTTAGCACTGGAAACAAGTGGAATTATCTCATTCCACTGGCATATTTTTTCACTTCTTTAAAGAAAAACAAGATTTCAACACTGAATATGGGACTAAATGACCTGATAGTGATGTATTTGTTGGATCCTGTGAGGCAACCAAACAACCAAACTGCTATTAAAAAGATTAAAATTTACCCCAAACATAACAGTTCTGTGTATCAGTGTGTGCATCACCCCAACACAAATGGTTTTTATAATGAGAAATAATTCATGCCTTCACAGTGGCTGCCTTCCTGTGTGCGCTGGTATCCCGGGTAGCACTGGCACTGGAAGGAGCCTTCTGTATTAACACACCGCCCGTTGGCACACAGCCTGTCATCCTCACACTCATCAATGTCTGTTTGGGAGGAGGAAAAACACACAGTCTGTAAATATCTGCAAAATAAACTTCTTGTGCTAATCAAGTATTCCCCTTTATACCTTCACTATTGTACAGCCACCGGCACGAAAGCCTCCATTAGTTAATAAGCTACTGAGTCCTGTGTAATCCCATGCAAGGGAGACGGGTTGGTTACTAACCGCTGCATCCTCTGCTGTCTGCAGATGGGAGGAAGCCCTCGTCGCACAGGCAGCGGTAAGTACCGGGGAGGTTCTCACAGCGGCCGTTAGGACAGACACCGTGCTTCTGACACTCATTGATATCTGGTGGAGAAGATACAGAGAGACAGGGAGGAGGAGTGTTGGATGGAGTTAAGATACAGTGATGCAACAACAGCACTGGATAGCTGGCTTTAATGTGGATTTTTACATAATGGAAAAAATTGTTCTCTAATTGCCCCTTAATAAATAGTTTGGAATGGGCTTAAAGCCAGATGATATCTTTAAATGTTTTCATATTTGTTTTTTCAACAGGGTGGACTTCCGCTGAGTTCATGCTGACTATGATCGATGTCCATTTTCCATTGAAGCTGAATTCTTTGCATATCACCGCTCAGAGGACACACATGGGAATGGCATGACTACAAAATGCCCTTAAAGAATCATCAATCTAAGCCTTGTTTTCCTAGTTGCCAGTGTAGCCAACAACATTTTCTATTCATGGACAGGTTATCTTAGAGTTGGTTTAAACATTAGTTGCCAGAGTCACATAAAAGCACACTGATAAGAAGTGCAAGTGTTAAACCCGGCAAAACATTTTGCAGGGGCTCTCACCATAGCAGGTCCCGCCTCGCGCCTCATGACCGGGCAAGCAGGGGATACACTCGTAGGAGCCTGGTGTGTTCTCACATTGCTCATTGGGACAAGTGTTGGGATTCAAACATTCATTTATATCTAAAATAAGAGAGTACATGTTTTACATACTTATAGAATTATGTAAACTTTTGAATAATTTAATTTTGTGTTGCGCTCTTCATATACCTTCACAGGTTGGGTGATGGTGTGACTTGCTCCTAAATCCTTTGTGACATTCACATTTGTAGGAGCCGACCACGTTCACACACTGACCCCCGACACCGCAGATGTCCTGCTTGGAGCATTCATTCACATCTGCAGCACAGAAACGTTACCACAGCTGTGAAATCTGATGACGCAGACTTGAAGTATGTCAACATAGCGGTCAAACCTCGGCCTCACTCACCTACACATCTGAGTCTCCCATGATGCACCAGGTGTTTGTAGCCTTGGTGGCAGCGGCAGTGGTAGGCTCCATCTGTGTTGACGCAAATGCCTCTGCCGTGTCCGCACGGTTCTGAGTCACACTCATCGTCATCTAGGATTAGGAAAGTCACATTAACTAAACATTACCATTTCAATGTGATTCCATGTTAAATATTAAAGATGGTGAAAGAAGGTCCACCCAATGCAACATCATTACTTTAACAATAATTGTGTGAGTCACATACTAGATCAGCTGCCTCCTACTTCAATGAAAACAAAATGTCTCTGCAAGTAAACTGGCACTTTTTGACTCATATTTGGGGTTGAAAACGGTCTCCTTGTCGCGTGCACACCAATGGAGAAGTATAACACTGCGGCCGCATTGTTTACAGTCACGCTTTACATATAAAATATGCTTTAAGTATAGCATGCGGTTTACCAACAAGTAGCTCACATCTACAATAACTATAAAGATAACTATAGCTATAGAAAAACTTGAATGGTTGTAAGTAAATAAAATGCCTGCGTTCCCACTACAGCATTCAAAACAGTAACTATATTTTTGGTTCAATTACAGAATGATTATTTGAATGCAGACAACAATATAACCATCCAATCAAATGAATGATGCAAGAAGGAATGACGGCAGGAGAAGATGACAACTGCAGAGATGCTTCATTTGCTGAGGAGTTTACAGTTATCTTTATATTTATCAATCTAGATGTGAATGGACTTTTGTGGTAAGGACGACTGTAGTGGAGAGCAAGGCAAGAACAACAGCTCAGACGGACATGATGAAAACCAAAAACAGTCAGTTGTTTTCTGAAACCGAGATTAGAGGGTTGTGCAAATCTTGCAAAACGGCTTTATACTGTTGCCAACCTAAATTCACGAATTATAAGGGAATCTTCCACCGATTTCTGAAAAATGTAAAAGAAGCATTGGTGGGTGACAGATAACGTTCAAAGAGAAAGTGACTACAAGTCTAGAAATTCGAGCGCCATGCCGAGAACAAAAGACTAATTAGGTCCAAGACGTCAATGCTGCACTACACACAGTTAATAATGAAAATCCACAGTGGCTTGTGTTTGCTAGGAAACACACGTATCAGCCCAGAGTATTTGTCCCACACTGCCTCTGACCGCCGCTTCTCCCATGTTCTCTTACCCACACAGATGTTCCTCTGGCGGTGGAGGTGGTAGCCGGGGTGACAGTGGCAGGTGTAGCCGCTTGGGCTGTTTTCACACTCGCCGCGACCACAAATATTCCTGCTCAGCCTGCATTCATCTGTCTCTGCTTCAGGGAGGGAGCACAGAGAGGACAGCTTTCAGACATGACTGTGACGATGGCAGGGAAGTCACTCAGGGAGGAAATGAAGTATCCCAGCTATGTTGTAGGTGCATTTTTTAGGGCGATTTCAACAATTTCTGACAAAGCAACTGGAAATAAAAACAAAAACTGTCTTACTAACACCAGAGTCATATTTGAAGGCCTCACTGTTCTGCTTTTTTCACGTACATATACCGTGGGACACTTTTGAAAACTGACAAAGCACAATAACAAAGTGCTGGGTTTCATGCTATGTAGGCAATTAACAGTTTACAACAAAAACAACCAGAATGTAAAAGGAGAGTTGTGGTGGAGAAGTTACTAGGAGGTGTTAGCTAATTCCCAGATATGGTCATAAAGAGTCATAAATGTTTTCATGTGCATCACGTGACCCATTTTTCATCACAAAATGAGGCTGAGGCAGCCCTTTTTCTGCCACAAAAAAAAAAAACAAAAAACAAAAAGGAAATACATGAACACAGTCTTTTAGGTCTGACTATGCAGGGTAATGGAGGAAAGATCTTGTGTTTATGCTGGTTAGCTTGAGGTGTTCAGCGGAACTCACGCGAGACTTGTGTCTGTGTTTCGAAGAGTTCGTAGCCCTGGTGCAGCTTGATGATTGGCTCAGGCGTGGGCTTTGCCACTGTGGGTCCAACAGAAGAAAAATGGAATGGGAACACATAAAGAGGGATCATGACATGCTGAACTGTAGTCCTGTCATCTTTATCCTGTATCAGAAATGAGGAGTGCTACCGGCTGAAAGTGAACAGACTATCTTGTGACCTGCAGTATCCACTGGCTCGAGTCAGGAAACTCGCTGTTTTATGGTTTACTGAAGCACCAATAAAGAAACTTTCCCCACATTGTGGCCAGCAAGAAAAAAATAAATGTATTGTTGCATGTGTTACATATTCACTTGTGTCTCAACGTCACTGGAGTTATAAAGCAGGAATATGACTGATGTGTTTGGAGGTCAGTTTACCAGGCACACGAGGACTGTGGGTGCTGGTGGGCGCCTGCTGCACGGCGGTGGTGGTCTCTGGTGGCCTCTCCTGGTTGAAAGAGACAATCAGATCTCACAAGGGCTAAAAATCACCATGAGCTGTCATTATTACTGCATTAGACACAGGAACAACGTCTTACCGGTGGCTTGATTTCTGAAAAGAGAGCAGAAGCAGAGAGCAGAGTATGAGTTGACGTGTTCAGGACTTAGCAGCAAAGTAACGTCTGGCGCCTCAGAGCGGTGCGGACTGTATTTGGAGACTCACCCTCCTGCTGTGTCTTGTCAGGCTTGCGGATGCCCTTCTCCTGGATGGTGTAAATGCGGGGAGAAAAGGCCACAGTGTCTCTCACGTGTTGGAGGAAGTAGCCTTTCCCAGCGGGGCAAATCTTACTGAAGGCCACTGAACTCCACAAGGCATGGACAGAAAAAAAAAAGAGGGGATGATTAAAAAATAATGCAATTTGGTGCTTTTTAGAGGCACATTTCACTAGAATTTCACATTCAAAATGCACACCCAATAATCTGTACTCAAAGTAATTCACTTTATTCTCTTACTTGACATAATGGAAATTATCAACACATTTTCCCAGCAGCCACCTGCTCCTCTCGGTCCACTCACCTGTGCCCACCTGAGGACATCTTTCACAGCTGCTGCCCCAGGCCTTGCCCACCGTGCAGCAGCACATCTCCTGGGTCAGGGGGGTGGGCAGGGCGTGTTCGCAGCGCCCGGTCTCAGACACCATCCTGAAACACTGTGCCTGCTCCGCTGGAGACTCTGACACACACACACACACACACACACAAAAGACCTTCACTCCCAAACTGGGCTGAGAAACCATCAGTCATTATGTCGACACGAAAAACGATGATTTTATCTTATCTATTTTTAGTCAAAGCTTTATAAAACCCTTCAATTCTAGCTGAATAATCATTTTGTAAGAATGCCGGTCAGCTTTTTTTTTGAAACGTTCAAATGTGGAATATCCCATTATGGAAAAGAGGAGAGTCCCAGAAGTGTTTTTTGGTTCAGTGCTGAGGCAGGATTATCCTAAGGAGCAGCAGAGTGGAGAGAAAAGCCAGAGAGGCGTCTTGACTCACCGACACATCTGTTCCTGTCAAGCACCAAACCAGCCTTACACACACACTTGAAGCTGCCCAGTGTGTTCAGACAGTCTCCGTTCTGACACACTCCTCGCATGGAGCACTCGTTGATATCTTCAAGATGGGGTGGGGGGTAGAAAGGGTGGTGGAGGAACAAATTATTTTGATGTAGGGATTTTGTAACATGGAAACTTTAATTTTAAGCAGTAAATTATTAACATGAAATTCTTTTGTTCAGCTATCCTCTGGAATTATTTTCATGCTGCCAAATGTCACAAACTATTTTCCTGATCAATGATCTTCTGCGTTACCTTGACAGTGAGTGCTGTTGAATCTTTTATAGCCCTGTGGGCACGTAGAGCCATAATCCTCCACGATCGTCTGCTTGACTGATGCATCTGAGGGAGAAGAAGACAAGGCTGGGTAAGGAGGGAGAGGTAAACGAAGTGAGTGATGGAGTGTCGGTGGAGTGAAGATAAGACGGAGAGACAGAATTATGTCCATCGACGCAAAACTGTACATAAAGTTTTACAATTTGACTTTAATATTTAGAGCACCCCACTGAGTCTGTTGATGTTTTTCCTTTTTTGACCTTGGAAACCAAGTTCAGGTCTATGTCATGTAGCACCAATAAGAATAATGATAACACAGCAAAGCTTAACAATCATTTCGTCTCATATTCAGTTGTAAATATCTAATTTTTCTTAAAACAAGTGAAAAAAACTGCCAGTCGGATGAGACAATCCCACTTGTCTCCCACAATCCCACAATCAACTTATTTCCAGAATTTTGTGTCATTTTCTTGACACTAGAAGGCTGATCTGACTTATTCCGCCTTGTTTCAACATATTTATTCTTCCTAAAACTTTAAAACAACATATTTATACTTCCTAGCAAAAAGTAGTGAAACTGTATTGGAAACAAGTGTGAAACAACATGCTAATAATGGCAAATACAACTCCGGCCTGTATGAGGATGTTAGAGATTTAACTCTGTCAGAGGTCAAGAACTTTATGGGGACGTTTAACGATTATCTTTTCACACTCACAGCATGCTCCATCCATCCACTGACATGGTGACATTTATTATAACATGTATGCAGGGACCTTGTGATTCTGCTGCAGCTGCAGTGAGTGGATGGATGGCACAAACATTCCCACGGGGGCAGCCCGGGATAAAAATTATGGGCCTGAGCTGCACGGTGCTTTGGAAAATGTCCACTAAACAGCATTTGGTGTGATAAAACTAAAGTGTGATTAAGATGCCAAAATAAAAATATGTGTTTCATTGTGTTTGAATTAAGAAGACGCAGAAGCAGAAGAAGAAGAAGAAGAAGAAGAAGAAGAAAAAGAAAGAAAGAAAGAAAGAACAACAAGCTTGAGGTTTTATTCCCAAACAGAAGGAAAAGCCAAGAGTCATGGCAACATTTAGCTTCTCTTGGAGATTGAACAGAAAGAAATCACAAATGAAGGAGAGAGAGAAAAAAAAGATGATGTTCTTTTTTCCATATGGGAGTAAAAACATGTAAGAATGTTTTAGCAGACAGCTGTGGGAAGCCTGAGCTCCAAATTCTGGAAAGCAAAATAAGGAAAAGGGCAAGATCCCAGTTTACATTTACCCTTTTCATTAAAAGAAAATGACTAAGTTAAAAATGGAGAAATCAATAGGAATTCCAGACAGGAATCCGGCTGCCCCGAGTCTGAAGAGTTACCAAACCTATCAGGTTAGTCAAAGGCCGCATTGTCTGAGTCAGAACCGGGAGATGGAATAATAGCAGAGTGGAAAAAAGTGAGTAGCCAAGAGTTTCTTGAAACTAAATCTTCAGCAATGTGATGACAGTCCTGCACTGGGCAGGCCCAAAAGAACATGCTTAAGCAGAGTGTTATTTTCCACATTCTCTCTCTCTGTCTCACCGTCTGTGCGCAATTCTCGTAATTTCTTCCGTTTTCACCTTCCCAACCTTTCACACACTCCTTTCCTAACACTGCCTTTCATGCACACATTCACACTCGCTTTTATAGATATATAAATTGATTGTTCTACTGTAGGGCCATAATTTCATAAGGAGAAAAGTATAAAGTGCTGGGAAAGCTTGGCTCCATAAACGATAATTTATTTCCTGGCACAGACGCTCCATGTAGATCTGATAAGCAGCTGCCAAACAGTGTGAGACAACAACGTGCTGCACCCTCACATCTGGTGATGCACGCCAGATAAGATAAAAGCACTTCAAAATCTTCATCTTTACAAGTCATTTAGTCTCATATCTCGGTCTTCGGTCGTCTTGTTTTTCTTTAAACAAGGCAAAAAAAAAAGTTTGTCAGTGAGATGAGATAATCCCACTTGTTTCCAAAGCAGTTCCACTTGTTTCAGGCATTTTTCTAGGAACAGGTATAAATATGTTGACACAAGGCAGAATAAAGCAGAGGAGCCACCAGTATCGAGAAAATGACAAATTCTGGAAACAAGTTGATGAGCAATGGAAACACATTTGTTGTTATCTCATCCCATAGCAGATTAGATCATAAAACTGAATGTGAGATTAAATGACCTGTTAAGATGGAGATTTTTTTGCTGTGCGAGATAATTTAGGAAGACAGGAATCTAGGAAGACAGAGAAGGAAAATTAGAGATGTCTGAACTGCAAAAACAGATATGCGGTGTGGAAGAGATATGCACAGACTTTAGTAAACAAGCAGATGTCTGCACAAACATATTGTGAAACTCACTTGGTAGTTTGGGGCACTGATAACATTTGTTTTGTCCCCACGAATTCCCCACGCTGCCGCAGCAATCCTCCTGGTTAGTCAGCACAGGAAGCGGGGTGCTGTTGCACTGAAGCAGCGAGACAAGAGAGGGACACGTGATTGGCGGAGAGGGGCCAAATGAATTTTTGGTGGTATTGTGGACGGCCGCAGCGTGTCATTATGCTCACAGCTTGTTTGGGTGTGGTCTCCTGGAAGCAGCGCCCCTTCGGTTTGTGTCTCTGCGGGCTCAGGCGCGTCACGGCCTTGTGGGGGGGCTTGGCGTCTGATTGGTCGAGAGGGTGGATGACTACGGAGGTGTCCGGCGCGTGATGAACGCGTACGTTAATCTGCACTGAAAAGAGAGAGGAGGGACAGAAAAGGTGGACATCGGAGAGAAGAATGCGTCACAATATATGAAACGAACGAGACGGCACTCCAAAAGTAAATAACGAGGAAGGAAAAAGAAGGAGGCAAATAAAGGGAATAAGGAAGGAAATAAAGATCAGGTTAAATTATAAAGCCTTTATTATAGCGGCAATACCATTACAATAATAAAAGCTTTTTAATTTACCCATACTTTTGCTTCCTTCCTTGTTTTTTCCAATGTGAAGAGCCTGGAATTCTTTTCTCTTTCTCTGTTTACAAGAGCGCCCTCTTTATTTACTACGTCTCACTCCTGAGAGCACCTGGTTACTTCTCTTCATATCCCAACATATATTTTCCCATCCGTCAAAACCAACCAGCTGAGGCTGAAGTGTATGATTGGTACCTTCTGATGAGTGGTGCCCTCCTTGCGCCAAGGGCAGAGTGAAAATCGAGTGTGTCTGTGCCAGCTGGGTGCGCCCGATGGCAGTTTGCTCGACTTGGCTCTGGCTGTCCTGCTTTACTGATACAGGGTAGACGGGCTGCTTGTTGCCCCGCGCCGCCTGAGCCTGCTGCGTCTGCGGGAGGGGAAGCTGGCACAGCCGACCGGTGAAGCCGGGCGGGCACAGGCAATGCGTCCTCGAGCTGCAAACTCCTCCATTCATGCACGTCAGTGGGCACACAACTGCAGAGACAAGGAGGGGCGGGGGGGCAGAGGTGTTATTAACCAGCTTTTTTTATTCATTTTTTTTACCTCCATGTATTTATTTGGTGTACAGAAATGTGCATGAGGATTTTCATTGTGTACATACAATTTTGTCTGACCATTTTATCCCACTCATTTTCCCTCACCCATAAAACTAAACACCCACCCAGCCCATGGACGCTTTCTGATCTGCAAATTCCGAATAAACAAAGCATAAAATAAGTAAACAAATAAAAGAAAGAAAGAAAACAACAATACCACTTCTTTAATTTAAAAAAATAAATAAATAAAGACGTACAACCTATGTAGTGCCTTCACAGTGAGTCTTTTTGGTGATTCCTTATTTAGCCATTCCATCTCTAACGCCTCGTCACTATCGCCGTTTTTAACAAAATTCACAGGCTAAACGACTCCCAGATATCATAAAAGCCAGATGCTTTTTTCCCTTCATTATATCTGTTAGTCTTTCGAGAGCCAAAGTTGACTTTAGATCTTTCAACCAGTGGCTGAGCAGAGGGCAGACGGAAGTTTTTCAGAACAGAGCAACTGAACGTCTAGCCTGTAATAACAGACACAGATCGGCCATCTTTTTGTCCCTACGCTACAATCGCCGCTATACCAAGCTTGACAGACTGTAGAGGTAAAAAACGCACGCCACGGTGTGACGTGCGTCTATGAGTCATATCACAGGAGAGAGACGGGAATAATGTAAAAACCATGGCCATCAGCATGCGATACTCGACACATATAACACAGAAAAGAATGTGAGGTAAATCTGCTGTTAGAAAGTGAGGGATCTGCCACGATACTTTCTACCAGGCTTTACTCCTCAGAGTGGAGAAAACTGCTGATTTTGGACAGGTTTCCTTCAGAGTCGACCGAGGTTTATACGACCATGTGAGCTGCCAAGTGATTTCAGTTTAGCACTGCCGTTCTGTACAACTTCATAAATGCGGCTCAGCAGAACAGCTCTTGGCATGAGCGAGAGGCAAGTAAAAAATTCACTTTGAATTGCACCATGGTAAAATCACATGGGCCTGATGGAGTAACAGGCCCCTCCAGCCCATCAGCCGCAGTGGGAAGCGGGGCTGTGTGCGCAGGAAGGCAGGTAAAGGCACTGATCTGTTTGACATCTTTTTACTAGCATATGGGAAAGATCTTGAAACCTATGGGAGGCCAGCCAGCGAGAGAGAGGTCTGTGGCATATACAGTATTCACGACAGATTTATGAGGTTTCCCATTGTGTTGGTTTGAAGTCCACTTGTTCTTTAATTCCTGCAATTGAACAATCACAGGAAGCGGGGAGCAATAGTTGTAGGGAAAACTGCAGGCAAAAATATATCCAGGAAGAGATTAGAGAGACAAATGCAGCAAATACATCAACAACTGCTGCAAATACTACCACTGCAGTAAGACATCAAAGCTGCACTAGGCACAATTATTTATGTAAAAATAAACCTGTCTTATCAGTCTAAATCACAAAGGGTTCGAGGAGGGCAATGTATTGTGAATGCACACTTCTCCACCTGAATTTCTCCTTTGGGGGATCAATACAGACTACTCTAAGAACTGAAACTCAAGACCAAAATAAAAATTGTATGCAGTACGGCGGGGAGTTTGGGACTCAACAGGACTCAACAAGCTTAGATCTTTTGACTTTCTCAGACATTACATTACATGATTTGTGGCTATTAGGCCTAAACATCAGATGTTTGGAAACAGCTGCATTTCATCACAATCGGGAGAGTGAAGTTAGCTAGTGCAGCTTTAGTTGCCTTCAGAGGGAGATTCTTACTTGCATGTTGAAAACAGCAAGGCATGTTTAGGTCCTCTTGGTCGCATTATTAGGGCAGAGAGAGGATCTAATATCGCTAATAAGGTTACTGGCACTTGCCTTGCTTTGAGATGAGGACACATCAGCTAACATGCGTTTTGCCATCATGTTATGCTAAGCTACATGGCAGCTCTGTCTGTGTGGATTTCCACTGTGGCCAGCTCCAAGCTGACCGGACAGAATAACAAAGAGTCAGCGAGGAGTCATAAAAAGTTAAAATATTTTCAACTTGTCTGCTTGAAGCACACAAACATAAAAAACACCATATGCGAGGTGTAAGGAGTGAAGCGGCGATGGACTTGGTTTCATTGAAATGAATTAAAAGCAGCGTGCACAAGCACAGTAACAAACATCCATCTGACCACACCCTTAAAAGTGCACTATGAAGATGAGGACCATTTAGATTCAACTGACAAAAACATGGCACAAGCACATACGCTATCAGTGAGTTGGAGACTGGTAATGAGAACAACAAACTCAACCATCATATTACGGGCTTATTGCACATTTTTGTCAGGTGAATCAACTTTTACCAATTTTGCATAGTGCACCTTTAATAAAGTTTGAATGCTTTTTCATACAAATCTATCAGAGAGGAAAGGAACGGAGAGGCCTCTTTACATTGCTGAGCCAAGTGTGCACACATGGAAGTTATTAGGTGTGGACTGCCAGGGAGTCTGGGCCGCGGCGTAATTAGGGGACTAGATCACTTTAAACGCAGCAGGGACATCCTCATCCAGTGAAAGTCAGGCAGAAAAGTTAAAAGACCTCAATGAAACAACAAAAGGTTGTGGGGCGAAATGTTCAAATTCACAGCAAGACGGAGCGATCTGACGCAGCCTCCCACTAGCTAACCATAACAACACGTGACACTGGTCTTTAACCATAGGATCCAGAGCACGCAGCGACTTGCAGAATCAGCCTGGAAGGCTCAGACACGGCAGGGAATACTAGCAGAGCAAATCCAGACTGTAAAAGACAGACTCCCCAATGCTGTCAGACGTCTTATGATATATAAATGGCACTCAAGCTACCATATGATCACATTTTGTGTGAGTACAGAATATCAAATGGAGAAGGAAGGGGAGCTGGGGAACATGTGAGGGTTGAACAATTAGGATTGCAGACACAGAAAGAGAGGAAAAAGAGAGAAAAAGAGAGACAGGGGCGTGTCCTCTTTCCAAATGGGATTATACAACGTAAGTCCACAGAGTGGAGAGTCAACGTAGGAAAAGTTTGGACTGAGGACAAGGCCTGTCTGGCAGGGAAGGTGTCCTAATGAGAACCGGTCCTCTGACACAGCGCAGGATCAATACCATGCTGCAGAAACACAGACACACACTCTCACACACCTTAACATAAAGCTATCCCAGCTTTTGGGGTAATATTTCTTGGATGAGAACAGGGGTCATGTGAACAAGCCCTCTCGATGTTGTGAAATCAGCCCGCCATGAGACCACGTAACACACACCACAACGCACAGCTGCCACTTCTAGCACACCTCTTAGCATATAGTTTTCACATTGTTATTCCTCTCTCTAGTAACCTATAAAAAGATATGAAAGTACTAAAATATTTTCTACTAAGTACTAAAAAATTTCTACAGCTGCTGCCTGAGGACCAAAATTATATTTTTAACTGCTTTTTGAAACACAGTTTCTGATGTCTGTTGAAGAACCATACCAGTCATTTTTTTCTTACTTTTTGTCAACATCGTATCTGTCTGTCACAAATATAGGTTGCACAAGTGTCTATATCTATATTTTGGTAGCTGAACTAAGAAATCAAGGCAAACTTACCCAAATTCACTCACATTTTTCAAAACTTTCCATCATATGAGTACTTGGCCAGCAGCAGCCAACTCAAAAACAGTATTTAAGCAGGAGCCTATTTAACTAGCTGCTAGCCTAAAGTCGTACTGCTTTTCAGTCACAAGGAAAACCTGGCACAAACTTTCACTAAGAACTGTTTTAATCTAGTATCTTCACTCAAAATGTACACATTAAAACCACATGTTCTACATTCAAAGTTAACATGTTAACTACAAACAGAAGAAGCACTTGCCATTCATTCCAGTATATCCCTATGAACTAGCTAGCTCTCTAGCTAGGTCACTTCATGTCTCACTGAAAAACTTGGTTACCAAGGCAACCCAAGAATCTCTTCCAGCTTTGAACATGGATTACCAATAAGTTAGCAATCACAAAAATTTAATGCATTCAAAGTCTGTGGTAGCAACTTTAAAGTTTCACAAAACAATTCCTCGCATTTTTTTTTTTTAACATAAATGGGTGAATTGGAGTAAATTAGCCTTGTCTTCTAAGCTGCTAAAGCACATTCTGTACACACTTGTGCACCTGATAATTGTGACATTTATGATGACAAGAAGTCAAAATAGGCCAAATATTTAAGCAATATCACACGAGAGGGAGTGATGTTATACTGTATATCAGCACGGCTGTGATTCGGTCGTTAGATACAGAACTTGGGAAATGTCAGTATGATACAGATGCTGGTGCACAGCAGGTGATGAATTCTGTAATAAGCCTCAGCATTGTTCATTTAGTGTCTTTCTTTTTCTATTTGTAGTCAGTGGGAAACAAAACAAATGAGCTGCTGGTGAGTTTGGAGGGAGGAGGTTTTAGGAAAGCATTTACGTAGTTCTTCTTCCTCTTCTTCTTCTTCTTCTTCTTCTTCTAGATCAAAATATGTCATGCTTTACAAATTTCATCAATAAAATTACATTTCTGTAATCCAGAAATCAGTCATTTAATTCCTACAAATCACAAGAAAGACAATGAGGAACAAGTCAACATGACTCAAAAAACACCCATGTTTACCACATTCACTCTTACACAGACTGTTGCGTCAGATGTCAGATTTGGGCTCAATGTCCACAATGGCAAGACCTCGGCTCTCTGCAGTAGAAATTATTGATGGGAGGATGTCTATTATGTGAAGATAAACACATCCTTCTTCAGGTGGAGAGGAGAGCTTCCAGCTCCAAACAAAACCAAACAAAAGTTTCCTGACAAAGAGCTGGTCTGCCTGACAGCTGCTGCACCGGTGAGGTCATTTGAGTCATTGCAGCCCTGCTGTAACTACTTCACTGCATGTTGCTATCCACATGGCACTGAGCTGATAATACACGGCAAAATTTGAGCAAAATTCCCCAACAATGGACAATGTATATAAGTGACTGGGCACTGGGGAAAAAGAGCAATGGGCAATACTAACTGAAAATGTGACCACTGGATAGCAGATAGCAAACATTGCTGTCTTCACTGTCATCTTGGTCTTGTCCTCTACTGTGAAGGTACTAATTTAATCATTTTATCAAGGTAATCCACTTTCATAATGTGTATTATAGGCTTATGAAACAATAAAGACAAATCTATAATACTGGCAGACAACAGTATATATAAATACAGTATATATATTTTAATGAGAAATGATTTTCACCAAAAAATGATGAAATTTGCCCGTGTATCATTAGCTTTAGCCTTTGAAATTGCTTTTTGGAATTCATGCCAGTAATATAATAAATGGGCTCTGGAGTTAAATTAGCCGTGTCATGTCTGTATCTGTCTTCAGCGCCTGAATAGGATCAATTTGTATGTTATTATCATATTGTAACTCCCCTCCTTTAAATGTGCCTCTTGGTCATATTAGCAAGACTGCCTGTAGGTGCAAACGGACTAATGTTTTCTGCAGAACTTGTATGGGTGTGTTCATGTGTGTATATATGTGTGTGTGTGTGTGTGTGTGTGTGTTCTCTGCTAGTGCTATTAAGTGGGGAGTGTACCGTCTCCTGGAGCTCTGCTGTGGTTTGGTGACTGTTCCACATTACATACTGCGAGGGAGCACAAAGGTTTAAGTCTGAGATCATAATGAGGATTTTCTTTTCAAGTGGATTTTCCCGTTAAAGCATCGCCCCCGAGTTCATTAGCAGAATGTATGACCTGCAGTCACCCACTGAAGCTCGCTCAAACAGAGAGGCAGCCACGCTCCTCTTCACCACACCTTTGTCTTTATGGATCTGAGACATTCCTAAGACTACAGCTGGTGTGTTATTAAAAATCAAACGCACGTAAGTGTTATTTGGCGGTATGAATGAATGTGAGGCATGAACAGAGCTGGCTGGCTTTTGCTGCTCGGAGAAGGTGGGGGCGGGACCTGTGAGTGTGGAGCTGTTATCGTGATCCTTTTTTCCACATGGCCAAGAAACTGTTTCTGGAAAAAGTTAAGTGGAGTCCAGGATCCCATGCAAAGACCACTAATCCTGCATCGAAGGTATTTAAACCTTCTATAAATGCGAGATATAACAGCTTGATTTAACGTATTTTCCAATTTGAATAGACAAAATGAAACTACTATTAACTGAAAGGCCTCAGTTTGACAAAATATGGTTTCAATTAAGCTATGAGAACATTAAAAAAAATTACTTTATTCCTTACTGCCATTGCTTTGAACCCAAATTTAATATTGAAAATTGTGCTTTGCATGTACGTTCCAAGAGAGCCGGGAAGCTTGTAATTTTCCCATACAGCATTCAAAGGAGGGAACTGAGCGGTGGGTCAAGAGAGGGAAAGACAGAAGAAGAAAAAAGAAAAAAAAAAGCTGTCACAAAACTCTTCTCGTCGGAGTGTTTCATGTGACAGAGGAGTGAGAGCTCCCTCCTCATAATGCCATGATTTACTCTGAGACCGTGTGAAGAGAAAGACAGGCCTCTCCAATGCACAAAATAGGGGAGAGGGGGGTGAAATATGATTTGAAATATCATATATCAGGGGAAAGTGAGAGAAAAGTAAAATGAGAGAGAAAAGGCAGAGACACAAAAAAGGGAAAACTATAAAATCCAGACAATAAAGAATAATGTGATGCTTCAGCTGGACGTTTTTCCCAGACGTTTGTGTGTGTTTTTTTTTACTTTTAAGGGGGAAAAAATACATACATTCCTTCACTGGTGAGTGAGCAGTGTGAGAACAGACAGACACAAATGTAAGTAACAGAATAAGATGGAAAAAGTGAAAACCACATAGCATCCACGTATACATGCAATCACAGTCTGGGGCTTACATTTTCATATTTTTACCAAATTACAGGTGAAGCAATGGTTTTGGGATAATTCTGCTTGTCTGTACATCTTGTGTGGGATGAATAGAAAAACATCCCTGTCCATACATCTATGTGTGTGAAAGAAAGAAAGAAAACAAGAGAAGAAAGAAAGAAAGAAAAAAAAAGACAGAAAAGGAGACAGACAGGGGGAGGGTGGTTGGCCTCTGGGTGCCCTGTGACCAGCCACCCACCCACTCAGTCCCGTCTGTCTGGAGATGACGCACCGTCAGCCCCCTCCCACCACAGCGTCTCTCTCAGCCACAGCCGCACCCTCCCAGCTCAAATATTCCCAGCACAAAAACAACAAATTATAGCCCTTTAAACTGCAGTTCAAAAGCTCGCTGAGCCGAAAGCTAAGCTGCAGCACACGTAACTTCTTTAGGAACTGTGACGGCGTTCGTCCTGCGGGTCAGCCTGAAATACTGCAGAGGGCCAGTGAATATTACAGATCCAGATTATACAATGGCTCCGTGTAATGAGCCTTTCTGAAAACAGTAATGTGATGGCAAAATAACACATGGCAGTTTGCCCAGTATACCACAATCAGACTCCTGTTAGCTAGAGGCCCTGTGAGTCACTTTCACTGTGATTCAATGTCAATAATACATCACAGCCCATCCTGACTAATCCGACTGTAATATTTGCCATCGGGTTTAGGTATTTAAAAATGTATTTCACTCACCAGTTACCTCATCAAAATTGGAATCCGATCCAATTCAGTACCATAATCCAGAAGGACTAACCAAACTCAATAAGGTATTCTATTTACTTTTAGTTACTTTCAGATTACTTTGCTACATCTGAGGTATAAAGGAAGAGATAAGAAAAAGATAGAAAAAAACACAAATTTTAAAGAGAGAACACCCTATAAACCTTGTAATCGGTAACATAATCCAAGGGATTACTCAAACTCATTACTGTATTCTGATTACTTGTACTTACTTTCAGATTACTACATTTGGGGTATAAAGGTGCAGATAAGAAAGACATAAAACCACAAGTATTAAAGGAGAACACCTCATCAAAATTATCATCAGTAACATAATCCATGGGATTACCCAAACTCACCAATGTATTCTGATTACACTTAGTTTCAGATTATTTTGCTATATTTGAGAAATAAATGAGCAGATAAGAAAAAGACCCAAAAAATGGCCTTGTAAGTTTTTGTCTTTCATTAAATTTTTTCATAAATGGTAAAATAAAATGGTAAATAAGACATTTACTTTATCTGTGATTACAAAACATATTTTAGGTAACGTGGCACAGTTACTTTGTATTTAAAATATGAAGCACCGTTACACGTATTCACTCGCCACCCAACCCCGTCCGCCACCAAAATGGAAAAGGCCAAAGACAAAGCAGCCGTGGATTGCAAAAAGGGTAAACACCGCTGCCACCGCGACCACTGTTTAAAAGAGAATGGTGACAGCAGGGCAATGGCTATCATCTCGTGACGCGCTTCCCTTTACGATCACTCGCGAAGCAGGAAACCGCATCCGCAAATACGCCTACGTTGTGCTGGCACTGTGAGACCACATACCACACGGAGGGAGAGTGCGACGTATGAAGTGGGTCAGACTGCTGTAGTCTGAGCCAGCCGTTGGGAGTAAATGACATAATCACTGCCTTTTGAAAACAACCAACCTGACTATCCATTTCTTGCCCTGCAGCCCCCCCAAGTCCTGCGGGGCTCCATCTCAGCCCCCAGGAACACTTGGCGCAAAGTTGAGCGGCCCTGGCCTCGGCTATCCAAACAGAGGTGTCTCCCCATGCCGGCACCAACCACCGTCACAAGGCGTTCGCCGCCTATTACAGTCAGTGAAAGAAGACCTTGATGAGCACTATTATGTTGAGAAAGTGAATCAGCCGTCATCAGGTAAGATCAGCGCTGATCTGGGTAAGAAGGCTCCAAATTATCCCCAAACCCAGCAATCAAACTCCCCATTTGCACAACGTGACTTTCACATGTCATAAAACTATGTGGTGTGGTTTCCATAGCTCTTGGGTGGGCACGACTCCAGAGTTACCCTGTCACTCCCCTCTGGCAGAGATGTTTGTGGAAAGAGAGTCAGAGAGTCAGACAGGATCTTGGCACCGCTGTGAGTGATGTCATATAATGACTGTCTAAATGCCTCAGCTATATGGACGACTATAGCAGGCGGGCAGGTAGTGGAGTGCTGACATTGCTCCACTGAGATTATGTCAGATCCAGTACCTGCCCCTGCTGGAAACCTGCGCAGCGCTCAGCACCGGGGCATGTGCGGAGGTAATGACGGTGAGCTGCGGAGCCTCAAGGCCCTGCCTGATCCGGGCGATGGCAGCGGCCCTGGCAGAGGCCGTGTTATTCTGTTTACCCTGGCTAATCGCGACAGCTACACAGGGTCCTGCGCGGTGTGGGTGCAGCTCCCTGGCGCTCGCATTCCTCGGCTCGGCTTTAAATAACTGCTCCGTTTCTCCCCCCTCGCCAAGCAAATGGGAGGAGAGTGTTAAAGATGGCAGAGAAGCTTGTTTGTTTGAGCTGCACTCAGTACGCTGCTCGTGATTCCCTCCACCCTAACACGCACGCACACACACATACACATACACACACACACACACACACACACACACACACACACACACACACACACAGACACACAAACATGAA
>OMLF01011290.1:0-16954 GCA_900302615.1 Holocentrus rufus
AGTTCAACCTTTCCAGAGGACTGTAGATCAAAGGTTGTGACCAGTAGAGATTACCCTGTCATGAGGTGAAACTATATTAAATAAAATCCAATAATAAATGTACTGTCCTTCAAGCACTCAGTGTATTGTCTGATTATTATATAAGGCATGTTCAATATATTGTGTTGTCTAAATGTCATAGGCCCATTAAGTATGCTGGTGGCATTAAACATTGTGTCTAATGATATTTGGTAGTAAGGTGTCTAATTCGGGTAGAATAATGTTTAATTGTATATTCTGGGTCTACTAATAACATTGTATTTGGTTTCAAATAAGACTATAATTTGGTAAAAATGAGAATAAAATTGTTAGTTTTCTGTCTAATTTGGGACATATTTATAATGTCTGTCAAATCTGAAGTATTTACTAATCACTTCTAATTGGTGTACTCTAAGTTAAAGAGCTACCATTGTTACTTATTTATTTATTTTTATTCAACCTTTATTTAACCAAGAAAAGTACTACTGAGAATAAAGCCTCTTTCCCAGTGAGGTCCTGGCCATGGATCAATATCAGTGTTCCATGCATCAATAAATTATTTGGCCTGAACTATTGATCACAATAGAATTTGTATCACAATTTCTCATGTAAAATGAGTGTTCTGGGAAAATAGAAAAAGCCTGTGCTCGTGGTGTGTGGACACATAATGAGATGAAAATAGATGACTCTTCCTGATATGGGACAACACAGCAATAGTGAGATGCAACTATACTGAGCCCCGTGGGAGTGTGTTCGTGTGTTCGTGTGGGTGCGTGGGTGCGTGTGTGTACTCGTGGATCTTACAAACCTATAGCATCAATTCGCTGAGCCACACTCGGGAATGTGATTGGCTGGGTCCTCTCCCGTTCGCCCAATCACAGAGCAGCTTTGGCTCCACCCGCCACATCACTAGAATGGCGGAACACGAACCAGGAATTCCGCGTATGCGTTGTTAACATGTTGGTGGCGGGTTAACACAGGGTTAACGCCGATCATGACCATCCCATGGCAATACAGATCTGTTGCCGGCCGACGAGGGGCGATCCCTGGAGTCAACTGACCAGCTGTGAGCAACTTGGCACAGGAGTATCAACAGACCAACAGCTGTGTGCACCACCGGGTTGTACAAGACTTGACAGTCCGTAGGATAAACCCAAGTCTTTGCCCTGATGCTCTGAGTTGGACCGCTGCCTTGCCGCGACTCTAACACCTCGCTGGGATTAACCAGAATAGCCTTCTCCTGCGAACGAGCCGCAGAAATAAGATTATGGATTTGTTCGGGGTGCTGAATGTGGACGAGCTGTCTCACGGACTGGCAAACTTGTCCATGTTTCCATACTTTGACATGGCACACTATATAATGTCAGTTATGGCTTTGAGGGAGCAGCCAGGTAAGTCTGACGCAAAGTTCAAGCGCGTTACCTCCCACGGGAACATTCACATAGTTTTACCCCGTCAAACGACTCTGCGTTTGTCTGTTTTGTTTTGTTTGGCAGCAGTTTGGCACTCATTTGAAAAGTTTAGAAACTTAAGCTGCAATGCTATTCTATTCTACTATATTCTATTCCTTCCTATTCCATTCTATTCTATTCTATTCTATTCTATTCCTATGCAACCCTGACTTTACTTTTCTTTGCTTCTCTCCAGAATGAGATTTCTTTTCATCATGAATTAAAATTAATTGCATAACACTTAATGCTAAACCAATCTGGCTGTGTCATCATGGATTTATGTTTAAAATCCTCACAGTTTTAATATCACACTTAATGCTGCATTATGGATTTACTTCACTCTCATTAATAGCTGGAGGGCTTATAATTTTTGGCCACAGGCTGTGGAAAATAATGACTTGCTTTATAGTACAAAAATAAACAAAGCCACACACTGCCCTGATGCAGTCAATAAATAAATCATTGAATCAATAATTTGCAAAGACACTGGAGGTATGCATAGTCTGCACACTTGATGTGTGTATGCATACCTTGTGTTATCAGGGTGGGGAGCCTCATTACTTCACTGTACACACACAGTGATATGATAGGCTGTTGGATGTCCCGCTTGTGAAGGGATGAAACTTGAGGCCCATCAATAATTAATTTCACCTCATGCGAGGCTCTGCTTCAAGTAACTTTGCCCATGACCTGTATTACAAAGATATAAGCTTACTACTGATCTGAATCTGTCTATCCACAGTGGATAAACTGGTATCACAATACAAAACAAAACCAAAAAAAGTTACAAAAGTTTTATTAATTAGTAACTGTGATCATTATTTGGTCAGTTAAAAATGTAAGAAATCTTGTGTTGGCAGATACACTATTGTACATTAAATTCTCTGGGTCATGCCACGTTGCGCTGACAACACACAAACACATTCACAGTGACACACAGAAACGTCCAATGAGAAAGTTCTTGAAATTGCCCCTCTGCTGTTTGCAGCCACAGCCCATTGTAAGAGCTTAGACCAAAGATGGGAGTTGAGCCAAGTGTGTTATGTCACTGAGATAGTCGCTGCAGGGACAGGTGGACTTTAACTGCACAGAGTTGACATTCACACATGCACTCCAACACACACACACACCACATACATACACACACACACACGCACAGTCCATTGTAGTCCCGCTGTAATTCACCAGTCTATTTTGGAACATGCCTTGCAAGGCATCTGAGCTCCTGCAACCTTTTAACCCTCAATCCTCTGCACCCATCCATCTCTCTGAGTGAGAGACACCCAAAATACCACGGGTCATCAAACACCACACAAATCCTTCTATCACTTCTGTGTGTGTTCATGTCTTTCTTTTTTGCATGTGATAACGCTAGAACTGGAACTGCTGAACTGTGAATCAAGAATGAGCCATGAGTTAGTTATTTGGGGAATGAAACGTGTAAACTGGAAGAACATTTTGAGGAACTAGGAAATGTGAGGAGTGTGTGTGTCTGTTCGTGTATTTTATGTATTTGTACTGTTGATGTTTCCCTGTAAAGTATGGATTGTTTGAAGGTGGGTGAGACACATTTACAAAAAGATAAATATTCGGAGGATTACGGAGGGTTGTAAGTCTTAAAATTTCAGTCATGTTAGAAGAAAACGATTTGAAAAAAAAGTTTCATTCAAAGTTGAGGCTCAAGCACTTTGGAGTAACGGCTCCAGTTCTTCTCTCAACCCCAGAAAGGAAAGGAATGTTCTGAAGTTTTTTTTTCCCCCCTCGCTTGCCTTTCTACTTCCTTTCCGGTTTTTATCTTCCCCTCCTTCTCTTCATCCGTTCTTGGCCTGTCGTCTAAATTTAGGCAACGCTGGATCTGCTCAGGAGTTGGAAGACATTTGCACAAGACAGTGTGCTTTACATTTTACTGAAAATTGCATTTATCCAGATGCATGTCTCACTTATAAAAAAATACAGGGATTTTTTTTATACATTAGACAATGAACATTAGCATTTATTTCTTGTAGTAAAGACTGCTTCATTGAAGATCTTTCTAAAGATCCTCTTTATAAAGAAGGACTTTATAGAGAGGTGACTGAGTGCTTGAATGTTTATTATGCTGCCACTGTTGTTTACTGTGGAGTTATTTTAACCATGTGTATAAACAGCATTATGCATGGATCGCACATCAAATGATGGGACAGGGGAAGTGGAGTAGTATTTACATGTCAATCAGTGGACCTTTTCCCAAAGGCAAAAACAAGCAGTGACAGCCCATATAAAGGCTCTGCACACAGAGAGATAGTTGAGCTGTTTAATAAAGTGGGGGAGGACTGGGAAGTGAAGTACAGAGTAGAGAAAGAGGCCAAAGGAAAGAAGGAACCGGCTTAGGAAGGGAGCTAAGATGGAGCGAGACTGAAAGAGGCAGAAAGAAGAATGAACTTGGAGAAAAAGGGAGGATTAAAAGAGGAGAAATGAAGATCAAGAAAATGGAGATGAGGAGTTAAGACGAAGAGAGAGTGAGAGGGAGTGAGGCTCATGAGAGGAGGGAGGCCGCACTCAAAGGCCTAGATAATAGCATGTATGTTAGAAGAGATGTTCTCCTTGGGCAGTAAATGACTGTTTTTAAGCAGGACTGCAGCACGTAAAGTTTCTCACGGGACACAGGACACACACAGTGTCTTAGAAGTCTGAGGCGGTGTCCTCACTAAACTGGATAAATATAAAAGTGTTGTTTTGTTTGTTCCACACTGCATCACAATAGCATTTTCAGACCATTTTCCAAAAACCCAAACACTAAAAGTCCTCTGTCCACAACCTGCACACCCTCTTACTAGACCACAGCCTAGAATGCATGAAAATCCTGCATTAGCATTTTCAAAAAACTCGATTTTCCCCGTCCAGAGACACTTTGGAGAGTGTTTTCATGAGTGGAGAACACCAGCTTAGTGTGGACAGGAAGCCAAAATAGAAAAAAAAGGGTAATGAAATTTACTTGGCTTAGTGTGAACATGACCTAGATATACCTCTCTCTTTGTCCTGACATAAAAGTCCGGTTTTGTAATCTTTTATAGTAACTTTATTCATTTAGGATCACAAGCCTCCTTTGTTCTCATTCAAGATGGTCTGTTTTGCAATGCTAGAAGAGTTTCCAGACGTCCAAAAAAAAAAAAAAAAAAGAGCAGTCTGATTTGTTTCGGTTCCAGACGAGCGCTGAGGTGTAACCCTGAGCGGAAGAGAAACGGGACACCATACGACCCACTCTGCACCTTCCTGTTTGCGGAAACAAAACAAAAGACATAAAGTGTGAATGAGTGAGTGAGTGAGAAAGAGAGAGAGAGCGAGCGAGTGGGATGGAAACACACCAGACTGGAGTCACAGCAGGACAGGGCAGAGCTGTGGTGTCTGTCACTCTGGTCCTCAAATTTGACTTGTAAATGTCTGTTCTTCACATGCAAATACAGGAGACTAGACGTCGATCTGGCAAAGGTGTGTTTGTAGCCCAGTGTGTACTATTAGTCCATGTTGTGAATGATATTTCTTGCTGAAACGTGAGCAAGGTAAATCCTGTCAGCTGACATCATGCTTCACTCACCAGGACAGTTCAGACAGTGGTCACATCACAGTGGTATATGTCATCCATTTGGAGCTCCAAAACATGTTCAAACAAATGCTACAAATTAGGGCTGGGCAATATATCGATATTATATTGATATCGCGATAAAAAGCCAGATATCATCTGGGATTTTGGATATTAGAATTTTGTGATATGGCATAAATGTTATCTTTTCCTGGTTATACAGGCTGCATTACAGTAAAGGGATGCAATGTACTGTACTAATTAAACTGTTTTTTATTATTATTTATTTATTTATTTAGTCTGTATTGCCCAGCCCTACAAGGGGTGATATGTAAGTACTTATTGAGCCTGGTCAGTTCAGTTCTGATCTGCTGCAGTTATCATTTAGAAAAAGGTTCATTCCATCAGACCCTGACTTGTAGAAATAAATGAAATGGTATTCAAATTTAAGTTGGAATTTATTCACTGACTCTTTGTGCCAAGTGAGTTTTTAAGTTTACCAGTCACCCTATATGTTGACTGAAATAAAGTTTATCAAGTCAATGAATCCAGAGACTCTTCACCTCTAGACTGCAGCAGCCTCTCAGTGCTTGTCAAGAGGTCTTGCTTGTGTGCAGGTCTTTTCAGTGAACAGGCCTGATGCTGACTGCAGCTGAAGTTTGAAAGTTGTTTTGCTCCGGAGCGAAAGGTGATGACGGAGCACCTCTGTTTATCATTTAGACTAAGTGCTGAGCCGAGTGTGAACTGGCCTGCAGCTTGTGGGCCGCACCTGCTGCACAACATAAAGCTCGTGGCTATTTACCTCATGAGGGCCGGTTCTTCGTGATTCATATGTAAAGTCAAGCACAGGAGAGGAAAAATATCTGTGTGGCAGCCCGGCTGACATAACTGTTGGCATGTTTGTTGCAGCCGACTCTTGGTTAGCCTGCAGTGTGTTGTTTGATGGGACTCTTGCTTTCACCCGTGTAAAAGCGTGTTTGTGTTGCATCACTGGTATTGTGTTCCCTCCTGTTGCTTGTGAACTTCCCCCTCGGCAGTAACTGCTTTTTAACCACAGCATGTTGATCACTGCAGACTTCATGCACTGTTGAACAGCTAAATTAAACACGTCCCTTTCCCCCATCCAGCACCATGTCTGACAAGTGACATTAGTGTGTTCAAGGCCAAAGCTCAAATAAAACCAGACAACACTTTCACATTCATTAAGTGATACTTAACATTGCCTTTAATTATGCTGCCAAGTTTATTTCTCTCCCTCTACACAGCAAATCTGTTATATCACTCACTCCCATTCATTCCCCTCATCTATGCAGTAACTCATGTTATACTGCAAGAAAAGCACCAATCATGTCTTTGTACATCTTTTGCTACACTGACCCAAACACATTATTTTTTATGTGTAAGATAATATGATGAGACAATTACTCTAAACTGAAAATCTCCTCCACTCAGGTCTACGAATATAGGTAAAGAGACCAGGTAGGCCTCCAACATGTTGTCACTTGATACCTCACATTGACATTTTGCAGTTGGATTAGAGCTGTTTGTGTTGTTTAACAGTAATTGCATGCCCACGTTGTTATATCTCGCTTTCTGTTTTCAGACGTGCATCAGATGTGAAGCTGCAGAAATGAACATGGTGTTAGATAATTGTGAGAGACGCTCACATTTGTTGTGTGTATGCACGCATGTCTGTGTGTATGCATGTGTATAAAGGTATTAACTGTTCCCTCTGAGTTTTTATGTAATCATGTAGGATGTTACATAAAGAGATATGAAACAAGCATTGGAGATGCAATTAAAGCTTTTGCTCTCTCAGTCCCTCCATGTATTTCCCCCCATGTCCATTCATTTTCTTTCTGTCTTTCTTTCTTTCTTTCTTTCTTTCTTTCTTCCTTTCTTTCTTTCTTTCTTCACCGCTGAGGTTTCCGTTTCATGTTTGCTTGTAGCCAGCACTATTAGACCCTCTTTCTGTCTGAATTATTGAAACAAATGGACAAACTTATGTAAGCTGGACCTCCTGTGGTATCCTTCAGACAGATGAGCCTGTATGGAATAAAATGCTCATGATTCACTACAGTGTTATAAGATGTAGTGTAATAAGGTCATATGATGAGTTCAGTGATATTCCAAAATGTTCCTGTCCCCAAATGGCTCTCATTTATACAGACTATAAAAACTTCTAAAGATTGACCCGATGTATTTTGATTCGGTGGTCAATAAGGTTAAAATGATAATTTTCCTATTCCTCCAGGAGTGAGGGTAAAAAAGTGGCTGACAGGAGCCTGAAGCTGATTGAATCCACAGGAAACAGTGTGTTACTCTTCTCCAGTGTGATGAAGTTAGAGTCTGCAGAGGAGGCAGATAGATCTATAAAATAAATCCTCCTGGTTTACTTCTCTCTCTCCAGGAGTGCATAATCTCTCTTTAATCCCTTCAGATTACCAGTATGGCCTTGCCTGACCACACTGACAGTGCAACTATCTTTGTGTTGCCTGTGTGTATGCAGAGCTACCTGGCTGACGTTGGGTGAATCATGTTCTAGTGTACTTTAGTGTACTGCAGCAGCATTATTTTGGGTAGGATCACAAGACTAATCATGCCTCTTTAACATTATCTTGTATATTTTGGGACTAACTTCATTAAAGTAAATAGAGCTCTATAAAAGCCTGAAAGGTCACACAAAATCAACCATGAAATGTCAGATCAGAGTTTGTCAATAAAACTTGTACTGCTTTGTGTTTGATGTTTGAGCTTCATTCGTAGCGTTCAATTACCACACAGTAGCTTCATTATATACTGTGGAATTCATACTATTCGCCTGTAATTGAATGCTCATGTGATAGAATCATGCCTTAAAGTTATCTTAGAATAAAAACAAAGAAATACAGTGTCCCCGTCATCGTGTCGAAATACAGAAGGAGCATTGTGCAAGTGATACTTATCTTCACTGAACTGATATATGTGCTTTTGTCAATGTTTGTAGCTCTTGATTCTGTATCTCTGCACTTTGTACTGCAGGCCCAGAGGTAAATGTTATAGGTGTGCTGGACAAGCCTTATTCTCCCTCTGCTCTCTCTGTTAATATTTAGAGGCTACAGGAGACTGGCAGAAACATGCTTCAGACAGGGAAATAGTCATAGTGTCGAAGTGTTGAAGCTGAACTGGCTGCAGACATCAGCAAATGGCCTTTTAGTCTGGCCTAAATCCACAAAACAGACCTTTGCACCCATTTTAGTAGGATGATTATAATTGTTTGTAATGAGTGTTATGGTAATACTAAGAGTGTTGTTTATCACAGTAATGATTACAGGGTTTCCCCGGCTTTTAGAGACACGCATGCAGTTGTAAAGAGCTCATAATATTTTGACCCTGCTGCAACAATAAAATCTTATTTATGGGAAAAAGATAAAGGACAATAGAGGAAATACACAGCTATAATCCTGATGAAGTTTCTTTTCTCATGTGCAGGAGCTCTGGAGGTGTCCAGGAGGAGTCCCTTTGCCTGCTGGTTCAGCTCCATGCTCTTCTGTTTTGGAGGAGCTGTTCTCTCCGGGATCATGTTGGCTGAGCCTCCTGTGGCTCCGCTGTCCAACAGCACCAATGTCCTCCTGGCTTCATTAATCTGGTGAGTATTAGATGGGGTGGGGGAGTGTGAGAGGGAGGACAGATAGCTGTAAGAAAGTGATGGGGTTAATGAGCCTTGTGCTCTGTAACTCTGAAGAATGAGGACGCACACCTGTGTTAGTTTTCATGCATCTATGCAGTGACAGAAGAACATAGAAATAAAGAGAGATTTAGTGCCACATAAGTTGAATGAAACAATTCAGTGTTTTTTCACCCCAAAATAAGAGACTTTGGTAACCTCTACTGGTAGCAAATGTAATTACACTTTTCTCACTAAAGCGCACACTGCCCCCTACTGGTCAAATGAGGCATGTGACAGAGAGTGGCAGGAATTAGAGAAGTGTTAGAGCCTTTGACAATCTGTGGCTTTGCTCACTGTCCACAGAATTTACACAACAGGCTGAAACCGTGCACCGTTTGGTATTTGTGTCTGTATGTATCTGTGTGTACAAGGGTTATGAGCCAATATGCTTGTGTGTGTCTGCACAGGTACCTGGTGTTCTACTGTCCCCAGGACCTGGTGTACTGCTGTGCGGCCCTGCTGCCTCTCAGGCTGGTGCTGTCAGGAATGAAGGAGGTGACCAGGACATGGAAGGTGCTTGGAGGGGTCATCCAGGCCCACGGCAAATACAAGGACAGCCTGCTGGTCATGATTGCCATCGGGTGGGCTAAAGGTCAGGGTGTGTTTGTGTGTGTGTGTGTGGCTGTGCATGTTTAACAGCCTGGGATTGTTTAATGTATTATTATAAAATCATTTTAGCAGTGTTTTGAAATACCTTTTTCACTGAAGCATTCATAAGAGTTTTAAATAATAAGATCCATGCTGTATGTTCATCTGTTGGCTGTGTCTTTCTCTTCTGTGCTCACCAGGTGCTGGAGGTGGTCTGATTAGTAACTTTGAGCAGTTGGTCCGAGGAGTATGGAGACCAGAGACCAACGAGCTCCTCAAAATGTCTTAGTAAGTCCTCTATATTAATGATATTTCATGAATGATTTATGTGTCATTGACTTTGAGCTTAGGCTGTAAAAAAAAAAAAGTGCATACAGTTATGACACGTTTTGAAATTTAAACTAAACCCGGAGACATTCATCGAAGCTGAGGATATTCTAAAGCTACATTTGGCAGCCATGCGTACATGACATTAATTTGCTGAACTTTACCTTGAAATCGCAACAGAAATCAGGTTCTCTTTTCTTACCAAGCAAGGTAACATCAAAATGCGATTTGAATTATTTGAATTCCTTGCACATCTCCAGTGATGAGAGCTGTCTGCAATATGCTTTTAGAAATATATTGACTTTCTGTAGGGGAATTCAGCTTCGGTCAAGTGTGGAATTCACACCCATGGTGTCACTTGCATGCAATGCTCACTATATAAGGCCATTTATTTTATTATCATAATTATTATATTTTTAATCACATATTTACTTTTAACTGTATGTTTTTGTGAAGCCCCACTAAGATCACCCTGATAGGGGCGGTGCTGTTCGCCCTGCAGCAGACCCAGTACCTTCCGCTGCAGAAGCACCACCTGATGCTGCTCTACACTATTTTTACTGTCGTCAACAAGGTCAGTCAATAAATATATCTTCATCAGATCACTATTTACTATACACTTTGATCACTACAGCAGTCAGTTGATTTGTTACAACTCTGTGTAACTGGTGTGGCACATGCTTGTCATTGTAACCTTGACATTTTATGCCCAAGGTGGTAAAAAAAAAAGATAAAAAAGAAGAAAAAAAAAGAAAGAAAGCGTGCACAGATGTACAGATGCACAAAATAAAGCTTGTTTTAAGTATTTTAATTCCATTATGTTACTGAGCTATGGCCAAGAAACTTTAATTAATTACAGAGTTTCATTATTACTTAGATTTTAACCTACAAATGTTTTGGTACTGCAGCTCCCACTAACCATGTGGTGTTGCCCCAGTCTTGTCTTCTAAATGACCTTTCTCCCTCTGCTTTTTTGAAGTTTTAGCTATGGTGACTCACATTAGCTCGGTATTACCCGTAGGGCTGGGGTTTTTGCATCATTTTCATCAGCTTGCATCATCCCCCTTCTCTTCTCTGGGAAACTGGTGCTCTTGACTGAGACACAGATAAATCTACCATGTCTTCTCTCAGCTCTCATTCTGTTAGTTCCCCCTAACTATGATCTGTCAAATTAATGACGAGCCGTTTCATCAGATCCAAGACTTGTGTCTAACCTCCTGTTTGTTATTTTGTGTTTCTGGTTTTCTCTGGGCCCGAGTCCACATCATGATAACTTGCACCTCATTAACAGTACACACTAATATGCAGTCCACATCGTTAGTGCACACATTTAATAAAAGGTAGAAGGGGAGGGCAGACACCTCATAATGGTCTCCTCAGGTTTCGATGGGGGAAAAAAAATCCAAATCTGCAGGTCATTTACCAAAAATCAGCAGTTAGAAAAGTTTTCTGCAGGATTCCACAGCCATTAAAAACTAGAAATACAAATTTTCATGACAGGCAGACAGAGCACCTTCAGTTTATTAAAAGTTAAACATATCAATAAATCCATTTAAAATGATCATTTAAAAGAAATTATCGTTGTCCATGACCAACTTGTTGCCTTATGAATACATCAGTGGGGTCTAAGCCTTGCTCATGTAAAAAGTCCAATGATTAAATTAATTTATCAGTGAGTAAGGCCAATGATGAGAACCATGTAGACTCACACTCGTCATCAAATTAGATGCTTATAAGACAATTGAGTCTAAAGGCTGCCCTTGCTAATTTTGCTTAGTGTACCTTTAAGCACTCAGGAAATGTGCCGCCCTTTTTGTTTGTGTGTTTTTGTCATCAACTTCTTTTGTTTCCACAGCAGCACAGTTACAAGTTTAAAGATTCAGTGATAAAGATGATGTAGGCAGTTGAAATATGAAATATATTGTCGATGGTCTGATGGTGAAGCTACGCAACCAAATGTGTTCTGTCTTTGTTTTTGGGATCCATGCAAAGCATAAATCTGAAGTTTGGTTACTCAAGCATCAACAATTCTGCTTCACATCCTGTTTGTCCTCTTCAGAAACCTCATTTGCTCAACACGGCCAAGTCATCATTGTCATTGAATCCAGGCCTTATGGTTCAGGAGTTATTGGCCAAAACATGAAGCTGTTTGTTATGGTGCCACCACCTGGCTCAACACTGTAATATTTGTAGCCTGAATAGTACAGCAGCAGAGATTTGATCTTTAATCTGCCAAATTTGGCTGCTCTAGGACCTTTTGTATCAGAGGGACAGATTGTTTTGGGCAAAGGTTTTTGAAGGAAGGTCGCTTTTGAAATTAAAGAAAAAAAAAACTAACAATAAAATGTCATAATAATGCAATTCAACAAATCAACTAGTTAGTAAATTAAATCTGCAAAAATAACTTCAATTATGCATTACAAAGTTTATAGAATATAGTTATAAATAATAAAAATATATTATTTCATAAACCTGCATATTAAGGTTAAATTGCTGATGTCATCCCTTGGTAATATATAACCTATTACTGAAATGGTAATATTCAAACCACCCAAACCAACTGTTTTCACTGCATCATAACTCAGCTGTCTAAGCCTCAGTTAAAAGTGTTTTAGTGCAACTCCAACTGCAAACCAACCGCTGGAAACAAGGGTACTTTGTAGTAAAGTGGAAAATTGAACATAAAACAGCCAAATTAACATTTATATCAGCTATAAAACTGTGAGCTTGATGCTGTAAAGAAAAAAAAAATTCTAATTGAAATTTGGTGTTTCTGTGGGTGTTTAAAAGCATTCCGCAGGGAACTCAGGCTGGAAGCCAGACTGACACAAAGAGTAAGCTGAAATGTATTTCAGTGACACCTACAGTCAGGCGACTATGAAACATTTTACATGATTTTCTGCATAATACTGTGACTTTCCTATTCTGCAAACCAGGCCTCTAACAGAAGTGCATTTCCATAGATGACATGTACAAAATACATTTCTTTCTTTTTCTTTCTTTCTTTCCTTTTTTTTTTCTAAAGCATTCACATCAACATCTAAATTTTGCTGTGATGGAAGTATGTATTGTCCTATGTTGGTTTTATAGAATTTCTTGTATTTGTGGCTGACACATATTCCTTTGGCATCATAACTATGCAAGATAAGCCTATGACCCTGAATCAAATCACTTGTTTATGGTCGTTCACTTACCTGACAGCAGAAAAGGAAAGATATGTGAAAGACTTATTATGTTACATGTTAAGGATTTTTTCCATCCTCTGGCAAAGGGGTGACACATACTCACCTTTTACCCTCACAACCAAAATTCTTACACCACACTCCCCCTTCTCTCATTTCCTTCCATCCACACACATTTATCCTTCTCTTTTTCCAGTCGCGGATGCTGCTGACGGGCTCCTCTTCCTCACCTTTTGCCGCCATCGAGTCGGCCGTCTACAAGGCCCTCTTCACCGGCTCCCGTCCCTACGCCGCCCTCACCTCCGACACTAAGAAAGCGTCCGTCGACAACGGCACGACCGCCAGGAAGACCTCCTCCGCCGACACCAAAGACTCCAGCGAGAACGGAGCCGTGGGGAAATACTCCCCGGGCTCCTCTGAGGGGGACAACGGGTCTCTCAAAACCAAAGAGGAGCCCGAGAAAGCCGAAACACAGAACTGTAAGAAGACCAACTAATCAGCCTGAGTCCACAGCGCCTTCTCACATAATCAGGGTTATTTCTGATTAAGTCTCATGTTGGGAGGTCACTTAATCTTTACTTTATCTTCTGCATTTCTAGGCTCTATTATTAAGAAACTACAAATCAGCTACAATGAGATGTATGCCTTTTTATCCAAACAGCTTGTACTTTTTAAAGCTCAGTGCTGTAATGGAAACAGAATTAGAGTTGACCTCAATCAACACTATGTTTTATTCTGGGATAATCATGCTCCCCCAAAGTACTGTGATATTTATGCTCTTACATGTGAAGAAATATCACAGCGAGCCCAAGCTGAATGCATACTTAAAGTACTATGTGTAGCTCAATTTCTAATATATATATATATATTTATAATGAGAACAAGGTTTTGATCTTTTCTTCCAGGTATTCATTAATGCGTCCTGGTTTATCTCTGGGTTTTGGGAACACAAATCTGTGTACCCGCTGTTCTATGAATGTTCTTTGTCTTTCTCTCTGTATATATTCTGTTATGCTGTACATGCGACGTTTGCTACTCTGAATGGTTAGAGACATTTTTTTAAAAAGAGATTATATTCTATGATAACTCAGATGATTTATTCTATTTATACTTTGAAGAAAAAATGAATGAACTCCTGAATGTAAGGATTTTTTGAAATGGAATGCAATTTTTTGTACTGTATTCTGTTTCTTCGGTGAATGTGTTGAATTGCCATCGAAAGCATGAAAGTAAACAGGTTGAGATGCAGTACAAAATGCGTCCTTGTGATTTCTAATCTCTGGCTTCTTTAGAGAAATTCCTACCATTCAGCGCACAATGACTATACGTACTGTGCCTTTACTTTAAGCACAAACCGAGGCAGATGAAATTGGTAGTTATGGTATAATAGAATGAGTACAATTACATTTTAAAAGCCTTACATCCTCCAAAGAGGCCTCATCAATAATAGAGGGTAGAGCTTCCAGAAGAAACCTCCTCTTAAAGTTGAAACATTGCATCAGTGTAACATCATCACCTGATTGATACCTCATCCTCTTTAAAAAGCTGTTGGAGCGAGATCCTGAAATCCCCCCCAATTCACATCTATGTAACCTCAGACAGGGAGGAACCCCCCTGTGAATACAAATTAAGAACAGAGGGGGGTGTTGAAGAGAAAAGAGAAGATGTTCAAAGACGATCAAAAGTGATGCTGGTTGAGATGATGTACCTACCTTTAATACACCTTAGTCCACAGATGTCAGACGTATGCATGTCAATTACTGGGTTGTATCTCGCGTGTTTGCTGGGAAATGTCTTTGGTTTCGTGTGTGTGTGTGTGTGTGTGTGGGTGGGTGGGCGTGCGCGTGTTTGCGCGTGCGATTGCTGTCTTACCGGCTCTCATGGTGAACTGTGTGACCCGGGAAAGTGAGAGACACATTAACAAGGAAGACTTTGTGTAGCCTTGCTCTGTTCTCCGCGCGCTGCCTCCTATGATATGTAGGTGGATGACATGATGACAGCTCAGAGCCTGAAAGTTCCCAAACAATTCTCTTAATGAGGTCCAGACCGGGGCGACCCTCACCAGAATTACCAACTGAACTGCACAGCCCCCCCACCGCCAGGCGCCCCCGCCTTTGGCCTTGGCCCCCTTTGCTCCCTGCCTTCCACCTGCCCTCCTGCTCAACCCCATCTCTTCAAAGCCCCTCGTATCCCAGCCTTCCGCCTGTTTTCCAATTGTCAGGTGCAGGACATTCACACACACACACACACATAAACACACAGGCGCACACGCATGTCCGTGCACACACATGCGTGCCCAAATATGTTTCCACACGCATGCAGCACACACATTCCCATAGACAAGCCTTGCAACCCAGAGTGATGTGTGCAGGGAGGTAAGAAGATACACCAAGGACATGGAATAATATGCATCAGACCTGTCAGGTTTCCCTCTTTCAAACACACACACAACACACACACACACACACAGGCAGTAGAAAGATTATGGGCAAATGACAGACTGGTCAAATATTGGAAACCTGCCAGCGCATGTTTGACACAGATTGATTTTGTGACCAATTTTGGCTTGTTTGTTTGTTTGTTTGTTTGTTTGCTTTTCACTGATAAATCTATCAGTGTCACATCTGATTGCATTCTAATATTTAAGCTAATTGTTCATGGTTCCAGCTTTGGGAATTTTTAATAATTGAATAATTGCTGCACCGCAATGCAGTTAAAGAGGTTAATCTACCTGTCTAATCTGTTGTCACACAAAGCAAGTTAATGTAGTTAAACTGAATTTAACACCGGCCTATGACCTATATTTAACCGTTTAAACAACATGCAATTATCCTGCTACTTTGGAAAATTACTTAAATTACACTCAATTAGTCCAAGTGCATTTACCAATAATGTACTACCTAAGCAAGGTAATGAATCATCCTGCAACCAACATGATGTTATAATAGCAAGGCTTCATTACACTGTGTGGTTCCCTTGGTATTATATGGTCATCCTGCCAAGACACAGGATTGGGAAAAGGTCCACTCCTCTTTGGACTTTAACTTTAATCTCCTTTATCAATAATTTATGTGAATATTGAAGTAATAATTACGTAATTTATGAAGTACTTTTAACTCTTAGTCCTTCCTTAAACACAAAAACACGCATAAATAATTATTAGATCTCAACCGGGTATGGAATAGCTTATCATAGATTTCCCTTGTAACATTTGTGGTAGCATCTCAACCTCCTCTGCTGCCTGGAGCACAGCTCCCCGCTTGCCGAGCCTGCAGGGACGGCGGTTCACCACTTGGTGGCGTGAGGAGGCGTCAGCTCTGATGGCTGGATGCCTGAGAACTGACAGGCTGGCCAGCAGCTGCAGACAAGAAGGGACAGGGACAGGAGGGGACCCCTCTCTGGAGAGCCAATGGTAGCTGCCTGCACACGTGTGTGTGTGCGTGTGTGTGTGTGCGTGTGTGTGTGTGTGTGTGTGTGTGTGTGTGTGCGTGCGCTTTCATGCATGTGTGTGGGTGCATGTGTATGTGACACGTAGAGTGGCAACAAAGGCTGAGTCCATCAAAAAGGCACAAAGAGCTCTGGGGTGTACACACACACACACACACACACACCAAATCCCTCCAACCACCAGTGAGACCCAGGCGCTTTGTTTTCCTCTCTTCCTCCAGAGAAACCAACATGAGCTGCTCACACAGTCACACCTTCACTGTCACTGCATATGAATCTTTATTCAAATCTCCAGACAAAGGTGATCTACAATCAGACAAACACTTCCCCTTTGAACAGGTTTTATTTGGGCACTGAGACCAAAACAAACCCCCCGATTTATTTATTCATTTATTTATTTAGTTATTTATTTATTTGCTCGCTTGATGCCGTTCAGTTGTGCATCTGATTTGACATTTTGGCCCGTCAGACCTCGCTGCATTCCATGAACATGCCTGCGAATGTGTGAAACTGGAGCTGTAATCTTCTCGCTTGTGGCTGTGCACCTGCTCCAGCTCAGTGGTGTCTGTAGCGTGATGATGTCACGGGCTGAACTCCGTTGTTTGGCCCGGCACTCGACACTGACACGGATCTCTAATGGTACAACAGAGAACATTATCAACATGTCTGCCAT
>OMLF01011292.1:9982-29332 GCA_900302615.1 Holocentrus rufus
CTAGTCCAAGTACCATAAGTCAATTTTTGTTCACTTTTTTTTTTTCACACAGCAAGTATTATGGCCATTGGGCACATTATTACACACACACACACACACACGAACGCACACCAATTCCACTCAGTAACACAATATAACCATAATAATATAATGTATTTCAAAAAGTAGGCCCAGTAAGACAAAGATATTATGCACCTATTGTGCTTACACAAAATGTACAAAAACACACACATATTTATACCTATATACCCCGAGTCACATGCATATACATGCATGCAAATAAAAAGCAAATTCATGCTATAAGTCCTTGGTGCAATATGTATTATTATTAGTATAAGAACGGCTGATTACTTTGAGGTTCAGTCAAAGTACTTATGGCACTAAATGTGACAGTGACAGCTCTGACAGGGAACTGAGTTGTGATTAAAGGGACAGGGCTTCACTGATAACACCAATGAGCTCCCTCTTCTGATTCCAGATAAGCCACAAAGTTACTGCTCTGGCACAGCTTCAACCGCTCGCAAGGTGCATGGAAAGGGCAAGAAAACTGGGAATCAAAGGATTTCAGTCACTTGCAGCACTGAGAAGAACAATTTATTCTTAAAACCAACGGTCATCTGTCGGTCATCTGTGTCTACTTGATCATTTCAAAATGTACATTCTGGGGGACAGTAGGTTAATCTGCCAGATGTAAGAGCAGCTCAAAAATCCCTCATAACCTGACAAAGGCCACATGCCAAATAAATTGTTCTTTTCAGCGCTGCAAATGTGACTGGAATGCTTTGATTTCCGGATAAGCCATGCCCTCCTGAAACAGTGCAAGGCAAACAACCAGAAAGGAAGCGGACTGAGAATCTCCCACATCAGGACCTACGTGAGCCACCACATGAAAACCTTACATCTTCTTACCTCTTGCCCTAGAGAAAGAATAGACAATCAAAACAATGCCCATTCCAAACAAAAAAAACAAGAGGTTTGGTTCCAAAATCCCTCAATATGACCCAGTGACAAGCTGTTACTTCACGTAATCCTGCAGACACCTTCCTGACATTGTACTCTGAACCTCTCCATGGCATCAGCCTGCAAATATCCAAAGTCTGTGCCTCACAAAGGGCAAACATGGAAAAGGATGGAGTGCTTTTCCTTCTATAGGATAGTTTTGATCTCTGGTTATAATGCAGTCCCACATGACGTGGTTTCTGGTCTGATGATGAGGACTTATATCCAGATAAAAGAGGCCGCACTAAGAAACAAAGTCAATGGGATTACGGCACATATCTGCCTTGTGCACAGGAACAAAAGAACACTTGACCCATTTTTTTAAGTTTCATCCAGTTCTTTGAGAGCCATACAAAATGAAGACATCCGTTTCAGTCAATAAAATAATGACTGAATATTTTGGAAGGCACAGTTTATAAGCAGAGGACTATCTGATTTAATTAAAAAGGTACAGAGGTTTGCATCTTTGCATGTATTAAATATTCCAAAATCCACTTTGGAATGAAATGTTGATGACCAGGTCTGTTAAAATGTTCTGATTTTGTCAACCAAGGACCTTAGTTTCCAAATATCCTTTAAGAAGTGCTATAATTTCTTTATATTTGTCCATATAAATAATTTTGTAGGACAATGTTTCACATTCTACAAACGACGGATGTCTTTCTTTGAAATGAAACTGTAGACTAATTTCAGGATGTGCCTGAAAAGTGCAGACAGTGTTTTTACTTTTTCAGGAGACCAATGACCTGGCCTCTCTGCTGAGGTATGAGATGTCCCCACATTGGTAGACCACTAAATCTACTTTATTGTGTTATTTCAACCTGTCAGACCTATCGATCAGTGGATTAAGACAAAGATGATGTTTTAAAGCTTTGACTGAGGGTTTCATAGCTGTCCTGAAATCCAATACCAATAGGGGTTCATAGATCCCGGCCAGGATTTAGTGCTATAGGCAGGATTGATGACACAGAGCCCAGGCGTACCAGTGGAGGTGTATGAGCCCCATCCTTCAGCATAACTCAAAATAACAGTCTGTTTTTATTTGGTTATTAGAGTCATTCAGCTGTCCAGTTATTTAAAATATCTAGCATGGCAAATTGCTTGGAGTCTCTGTCATAAATAATGCGGTGCGGTCAGCTCTTCTCAGAGGGAAGATAGATCGGTTATAAAACTTCATCTGCCACTTGACTTGCCAGATGAAGTTGCCAGATGAAGGGATTACTGATTGCAAAGCTGTATTAATAAAATAATCTACCATTTACCCAAAATCAGTGATATAGCAGATTAATTTAACATAACTTTGGATTACTTGGTTACTCCCAGAATCAAAAGGATATGAAATAAAATGGTTTATTTCTAAGTGCAGTCTCTAACTCAAGTAGCCTTGATTAAATAATTCATCACTGTAATTAGTGATTATTTCAAAAGACAGAAAAAGATATAAAAAGATACAAAATTTGTATTCATGTCTATGATCGTCCAATAAAAAGGATTTTTTCACTGAGAGATTTAATCTAATTCAGACAGTTACATAGTGAAGACCACACATGTATTAATACATATGTACACATACACACATGCACACACCGGCCTGTATACATTTGTGTGATGCGACACTATTTTACACAAGGAGCAGCTATACCCAGAGTGGCATGAGTGCGAAAATGGGAGCAAAAATAGTTGGGTGGAAATAGACCAGGAGCCAGAAGCTCAGAGGTCTGTAAATTCAAACTTCAACAACTGTCAATAGGACCTGTGAGCCAGGCCCAGCATTTTAAATCATGCTGTCATCCTTCCATGTTTCAAAAGGATTAAGTATGTTGGGAAATTTCAAGCCATAATGGGATCAGGTGCTTGACAACCCTATTCCAGGATTGTCAACCGACCATAATTATTTCAAACGCAAATCTTCACATCATCTCATCAATCCCATGGCATCCTGGAAGTCTTGTGTCACTGCACTGGAGTGTAGCTCATCTCTGTGTTTGTCGCCGTAATGGGTTATGGGAAAGAAGTGTCCATCAGCCTGACTTTAATGGCTGTTTTTTGTCATCAGCAGGAGTGACAGGCAGTCCATGTTTATCCTCGCCTCAGTAATCTTAGTTATTCTTTATATTCTGTCTGTTGTTTTTCCATGCAGGCAATTTCATATCAGAGTTTAATTCACTTGGTTGTCGTTGTGATGGTTTGCCAGGAGTCCTCTCGCCCTCTGGATGTATGGTAGTTAACTGCTCATTCAAAGCAATGTATGTTTTTAAGCATCATTTGGTAAGAGGAAGCCACAGGGTTTGCAGTATTCATTTTAAGAAATAACAGAGCTCCAGGATCCGAAATCATTATTATTATCATCATATTCTTCTCTGCCAGGGGCCGGTGGCGAGATATAAAAAAAAAAAAAAAAAAGGCTGTGTAAAACAACTTTCACATCTACCCTAAAGCATACTTTTCAATCACTTTTACGTCTAAGTGGTTGCTGCCATAATGGGTATACAGTGTGACCATGATTCAATTTGGTTGAACTGGAGGAGCAGAGTTCAGCTGGGCTTGCTATTTCAGAGTTTTTAAACGCCATTTATGGTATTTTCATCTATGCAACTGGAGGAAGGGGCAGTGTGTGGGTCAATTACCCTTTCCATCTGAAAGGGTTGAATGAGAGTCTCAGTTAAGCAGACCATTTTGGAATTAATATTCTATGACAAGGGGAAAATGGTGCAAGTAGAAGAAGAGAGCATGTTAAAAAATGAGCTGCAAGGCATTTGGTAGCACACTTCTCTCTGTTGCAATGTATGCAAAAATAAAGTATCTTATTAGAAGGTTGTTGTTTGGATGCGCAACTTGATGATTCAACACATCCTCCAATTCAACGACCACATAGATCAATTGTTGCTACCCTCTAATACGAGTCAGAGATTACAACACACAGGGCCATTTCTTAGGCAGGTTGGTATTAATATTTATTGAAATGTATTCTGAGGGCACATTCCCTACTCTAGGGAACACTAACCCTAACCCTGACCCTTACCTTAACCCTAAACCATGCAATGCTGCCCTCAGAACACATTCCAATAAATATAATACCAATCTTTGCTTCTTAAAGCACGCACAACTCTCAAAATGGTCAACATTTGATTACATTTAGGCACAAAAACTACTTGGCTAAGTTTAGGATAAGGTTAGGGTTAAGGTTGGGGTAAGGTTATGTTAAGAACCTTGGCTATCATGGTCACAATAATAAACACAGAGAAATCTACAAAGTGAAACCGAAAGGAAAAACCTTAACACCCAGAAACAAATCTCGCTTCACTCGTGACTCTAAAAGTCGTGTGTCTTGCACTTTCTATTATGTCACTTTCTGCCGGTAGGGGTGCTAATTTAGGAAACGTTCCTGACAGTCGTTTTACCGAGTAGGAACAAACGACCTGTGGAATCGTGGGAGGACGCTCTGGATGATTCGACTGGGTGTTGCCTACAACGTGTCCTGACAGCCTTGATTCTCATACTTTCCAGCAGCCCTCATCAACGCATTCAAAATGTCCCCAGAAGACCAGGTGAGAAGTGAGGGATTGCCTGTTCCCCGGGCACATTGCACCTTGATGATGGAGAGAGACTGAAGTGATTAGAACACTAACAGCTTCACATGAGGAAGATGGGAACTCTCCCAGGAAGGGTGGCAGGAGACGAAGAGACAGAGACTGGCAGAGGGAGGGTGTGCCCCACACCAACGCAATTCACACCACGTCTGCTGCTGATACCGTGGCAGCCTGACATCTCTTGAAGGGCTCGGTGCTTTCAAACTAAAAGGTGGAGGTGCATCTATGGAGTCTAAACTTTTCATGAAGATGGTAAGTTTCTTGAACAGCTGTAGGCTGCAGAGAAACTTTTAAAATGCAAATGTTTTATTTCACTGTTGCTGTCGGATGACCTCCAAGGTTGAAGGCAGAACTTTTAGTGCGCGGTAGCTCTTTCTGCAGAAAAGACTTAATGTGCTCTGTCTACTTAGCATTAGTTATATAACACCTTGTTCAAAACGCTGGTATAAAAATGTCTTGAAAACTATATCCAAGTGGAAACGGTCTTTTAAGAAACAAAGTATTGGAACAGAACAGTCATTCACAGTACAAAACAGACGTCTTCTTTCCTCAACAGCATGAAGAAGCGCCGACATGAATGGAGATGTTCAGAGTTTCTGCAGCTTAGTGGGTGAAGGTGCTGGAGATCCGCTGTAGCTAGCTACCGACTTGATTCCTTTGACTGAAGCTGTTGGATGTAGCTTTTGATCAGCTGTGTTTTCTTCCGTCCCCTGGGACTCTGCAGAGCCTGGCACCATGCTGAAGCTCAAAGCCAGCTAACCTCTGAGAGAGCTCTCCTGAGACGCTGTGGGTCAAAGCTAACTGTTAGCTTGCTACGCTATCCACCAGCCCTGCCTCATGTCTCATTTTGCCTTCGGTGCCCTTAGAATAGGATGGCAAGCGATATTGACTAGGGAGGAGAACGTGACTTGACACGCTCGATTAATTCAAAGCCCTCTAAAGCAACAAAGTCCATCACCCGTCAAAGGGCTGGTTTTTTGTCTTTGAGATAAAAGGAACAAGGGCACGAACTTTGGGTAAAGGAACAATTGCACTGGGCCACTTATCAGTCACTTGTTTCACGGATGTTGGCATTCAGATGCATGAGTTCATTTTGTTAATTGATTGTGATCTGGTACAAATGTTATGCAGCCACTGAGACTGCCCTGTCATTCCTGATAGTAATTCACATAATTATTGTAATCTCAAGCATGGCCATCCACTTCCCTGATGCCCACACTTCAAATTTCCACTGTGCTTATATCAATGCTAAATTACTACATGGCAAACTACTACCTCTAGCTGTTTTTTGCCTTTGCAATCAAGGGCCTGGGTTTAAACCCAGGATGTAAGACTTACATGCTGTGCACTCTAGCCAACTGAACTAGGACACCCCCCTCTGCCTGTTTCTGATCATGCTTCCTCTTCATAATCCTTTCATGTTCGAAAAAATGTATTTCTTTCTCTTTTCGAGCATGGAGCGTGTTATTTGTGTTCACAAAGCCATCCTGCTCAAATTTCATGAGCTCTGACTGTTTTGTGAAGGTGACACACAACACATCAGGTTGTCTTTTGCCCAGGAGGGTAAGGTAAAATGCATGTCAAGTGTGGATTCAATAATGTGCAGACATTATCAAGCAAAAAAAAAGGAGCCTGCTGTAGCTTTCATTTTTTAAGTAATTACTCAGACAGAATGAATCAGATGTTTAGTTTGAAGCATTTTCCACAGATGTTTTAATTAAATATAAAGATTTTCATTGAAAATAACTTCTTTTATAATTGACCCAGAGGTTAGTACCTTTAAATAATGGATACAGTTATCGTACATTACTCAGCATGCAATTTGAGTGCTATTACAGCTGAAAGACTTAGAGACGTTTTATCATGAGATATAAAAGAATATCTGAATCAAGTCTTTTTTTCCCCTTTTTCCTCAGTACAAAGGTGTGACAGGTGTTTTTTTCCCCCCCATGCACAGTGTGACACTTTTTATCCTGATATCGTGCACACTAGTGTATATCTGATATAACTGATTTAGTATGGGACTGATTCTGGTGGTGCACTTGCAGCATTGGCTCCAAGACATCAAAAATCACTGAATCAACGGGGCTAATTAATGTGTTCTTTGCCATGGCAACTCATGTCTCCTATTACGGCAAGAGAATTCATATTATCTTGGAATCCTTGTGGAGAATAAAATTTAAAAACGAGTTCAGCTCTGAGAGTTCCAATTAGTTGAATAAGCATCTCTCTTCGTATCTGGATATTGTGGGGCCTGGCCTCGACAAGAGTATCTCTTAAATTGACTTCAAAGGGTTCCACAATGAATATGTATGTGATGCCCAGCAAAAGGCTGCTTAATTTGTGTAATAGTGTTGTTCCCTTATTCTTTCACTAGAAGACATTAAGTTTACTTTTGGCCAGTGTGTTTCTGCCTTAAAAGTAGTCTGGTAATGAAGATGCAGCAGGAACCCTACATCTGATGCCTGTGTGAACAGATAAGTGGTATCAGATCCTATTTGTTAATACAGAAGTTGAATCATGAGCCTTTCTTGTGGTGCTTGGTTTTAAGATCGTTTCTATGACTCTTTGGTAATGAAGAATGTTGCCTTGATCTTAGAGCTTTTGTAAGCAAATATGTAGATCAGTGAATGTCTCAGACTGCATCTTATCCTCAGCAGTCCGTGAACTTGGAGTCTCTGGGTTCAATTCTGTTGGGTAGGAAAAACAAGTTCTCACATCTGCTGCAAGCACAGTGTGATGTTTAAACATTATTGTCAGGTATTTAGCTGGCATAACAAATGATGTGTTCAAATCAGCATTAGGTTAAGTGCATGCAAGATTTAAACCGCATGGAAGACACCCTGTGACTGCGTGACACTGGCATCAGTTTGAAAATTTTATAAGCTCTGTGGAATGTTTGGACATGAAAGGAAAGTGGTCCTGTATATGGGTTGTTATGGTGAGCATTTTCACGATTTAGCATGTAGATCAGATTAAAAGCTTAAAGAATCAAATGGTAACACACATTGGATGTTAAAAGGTTAAGCAATTTACACATGCGTGTAAGTTAGTCACTCATTCATACATTTTTAGCAGGAGGTTTCTGGAGATTTTTTGCACTTCACTGAGGGACCTTCCCACTTGTCACCATATCCCCATACTCTCTCCCCCTCACTCACACTCACTCTGCTCCCGTCAGCCATGAATAATTGATAATCCAATGAGATCTTGGGCTTTAAGAGTTTGAGCGCTCTGTATCTGTCTCATAATGATTAGTGAAAGGGTCACACAGCTCAAGCCCCTCGGTCGCCAGCATCCGCCCCTTAATCCTCCTTAATCCCCAAAACAATGGGCTCCTTCACGCAGGGGACTGTGACAGATTTTTATCATCCTGCTCAGGGGGATCAGCGTGCCTTCATACTGCCAACCCAACAATGATAGCAGTTTAGAACTGCCTGTCCTTACAGTCGCCAAGTCTCACCTTCTACGTGACACAAAACACTGGAAGGGAAAACGTAATGGAAATGCAAAAAAGAAGGGAATCTCTTTTATGTGTGGTGTGAAGGGTCTCATCTCTGTTATTCCTCAGTGTGTTTCTGGGTTGGCACGTTCACCCTGCCCAACCTCTCCACCCCAAACCGTGTTTCATATTGAAGGATCAAGGCTTGCTTGTTGTCTGGACAACCAGGGGATCTGGCTTTGGTCTTGGCTTTGGATTATGACCACAGAACTGAGGCAAGACAGATCGCGGGAGGGAGCCAGCAATGAAATATAAGAGCTATGCAACCAAAACACCATGACAGATATGAGGGGGGTTGGGGGGCGGGTAAAGTCAGAAATGCCACATTGATTTAGACGCAATAAGATGCAACTGACCCTAAAATAAAAGGTCTGAATGAACAAAATTAAATCCCCGTAAAAAGCAGCCTATTATTATGCTTCCTGAAATATTTCCTCCAAGCTTGAATTACACAAACCTGAATTAAATCAAGTCAGTGCATTCATGTGGAGTTTACAAATTCATTGCAATTTCTCCCCACATGCCAAAATTATACAGTAGCTATTGCTTGGCGTTTTGACCCACCTGAGGAGATAAGACACAGTGAATACTGTAAGACTTAATTTCAGATTCTGAACAGCCTCCCTTGAGCCTTATGGTAATCTTTAAAACCAGCCGTGTCCCTAAGAAAAAAAATAACACACACATAGGTGTCTTTATCCACAAATGTATGCATATGGTTGCACACATACACAAATGAATGCATCCAGAATGAGGAAACAACAGCATTGAGACATAGCAGCCATTATTACTTGGCATTTGGCAGTGGCATCTATCAGAGTCAGCCATTCAGAGAACTGTGATGGTACATAACTGCTCAGCCAGAGAGCTGATTTAATAGAGCATGGCCTGATAAAGTCCCTGCAGAGAGCACTTCATGGCCAATAGGTTGTTGAGGAAGCTAATTGGTCAAAAAATAAAACCTCTGAGGAATTGAATCCAATGTTATCACGGCACACTATTAATGAGTTGCATTGGCTCCTCTTAGCCCCTTAACTATATTTCTGCGGAGGCTGTGCATGGGGACTTGTAGTCGGGCATAATTACGGTGATGATGACCAAATGTTTACCTTATAAGAATAGGTTCTCCACAGGGGGATTCCTGCAAACAACTTCTTGTGGAAAGGAGCAATAATATAGCAACAAATTCTTGGCTATTTCACAGCAGACCATCCGCCATTTTTATCAATCCACATTCTATGCCTATAGAGATATGAAATCAAGACAGGACACAATTTTCAAATCCCAATGGTTTACATACTAGCAGGGCAAACAATGTTTGCTGTCCATCAATATGTGCGTTCCTGGATGGAATCAAAAGCCTTAAAGGGCCATACCAGTGATTTCACACAGTTAACCTAGTTCCCCTTGCTTAGCTCCTCTATGACAGAAGAAGACACTGTAGCAAGCCAGAGCTGCACAAGCTTTGGAAATTGTGTAGGATCTTGATTTTGACAACAAAGAGTCAAATAGAGAAGATGATGAATTTGCTTTTAATTTTTTTTTTGTTACACTGCTGATTTGCTCTGGTTAAAGGTCTCTCCGTAGGAAAATAGTCACTGAAGAAAAGTTTGTGAATTATGAATTCCGTGGTTTATGAATGGCGACGACTGTGTTAGCCACAGAGGCTAACAACATTATGAGGTGGGTGTTTCAATCAAAAATTCAAATTTGAAAATTGAGGGATTTTCATTATATTTTGTTTAATCTATAGTACTCCCACATTATTTCCAAAATGTTGAAATGTAAAATGTGGATAAATTGTATCTTAATGGGCCAAACATTCAAAATTACTGGTATGGTCCTCTAACCCTGTCAGTGTTGCCTTGCTCTGCATATTGAGCAACACAGTGTCAGCATCTAACTATGAGATGCACGTACCTTGACCTTAGTCTTCATCTGTCTATCCATCCAGCTATCCAACCATCCAATCATCTATCTGGCATGCTAAGTGGGCCTCACAAAGTAATAACTCTGCATAACTTAACATATATTCAGGGTTTGTGGCTAGTGTGGATGATCCGTCCACAGTATATCTATTAACACAGGAGCAATGAATTTCTGACACTCCTCACACAGTGTCTTTCCTCGATGCCTTTACACAACCATTGCATTCCTCCTCCCTTTCTCTTCACTTCTCTCCTTTCCTCCTCTTTTCTCATCTGCTCTCTTCTCCAGTCTAATCCTCTCCTCTCTTCTTTCTTCTCCTCTTGCTGAGGCCACCGTGGCGTGACAGGTGACTGACGATGCTAACAATAGTGGGCGCGGGCCCCTGCTCAGCAGAGCACAAGCCGCATGATAAATTACCCTCATCAGTTTGTTTTGCCAACAGCCCTCACAGGTCACCGCCAAGGCCGGCCGTGACATTTTGTCGCATACTGTATATGCAAATACCTGCCAATCAATTAGCACGTCGCTCCCCCTGCTCCCTGTGCTGCCCATTGTGATTAAAATGAATTGATTGTGGGCTAAAATCAACATTGGCCAGCCTGCCAAGAGCCCGGGGGTCAGCGGGACACAAAACAGGGACGGGAAAAGAAATAAAACATAAAATATTGTTGTTGTTTGTTCACTCTTCCCTCACTTCCCTTCACTATTCTTTATCGCCACCTCATAACCACGGGCATAAAACACTGAGAAATTCGTCGAAAATGAGAAAACTGCAATGTAAACAGAGTGAGTGATAAATCTGGGGGAGGCTGTCAGGGCTTTCTGGAGATCGGAATGATATGTGATGGGAAAACGATGGTGGCTGCAACACTCTGAGCAGACTGCCAGAGGCCTGCAGGTTGTTGTTCAGGTACGGTGTGTGTACTGCGGTGTGCATGTGTGTTTTTTTTATGTGCATGTGTCTGTGGTTGTGTGTTTGTGTCCATATGAGTGTCTGTGCTCACTTGTGTGGGAGGGCTGGAGTGAAAGGTGTATATGCTCAGGGTCGTTTGTTAGCATTGACAAGACTGACAGACACAGAGCAAGTGCTCGCAAGGGGTCAGGAGGAAAAAATATAACCGGCATTTGATTTAGTAGCAAGGGCTGACTCAAAGCGGGAGTAAACAACTCACTGATGGTTTATGCACAGACTGATTAAAGGAAGCACTTATCATTTCTAACCATGCCTGCTTGCATAAACACTGTTTGCACAGGAGGAGCTGAAAGTGAGATAATAGTGAGATGGAATTCTAAAACGATATTTTCCGTTCAAACAACTTTTTCTATGAACTGAGAGTGATACTGGTTTCTACATTCCCTCAAAGTTTTACAAATTTGTACAGGTGCGCCGACAGCAATGTAACAATAGAGGACTTCCAGGTGACATAAACCTCTGGTGGCCATACTGGAGGTGTTCCTCAGCTCTTGGCAACAGTGGCTGCACCTCTGATTGCATGACTAAACCAACAATTTGGCCATAACGACAGAATTTAATAGAAAACATTATTTTCTGTACTGATTTTGATCAGAGAGGGATCATTTTCCCTTTGATCTGACTGGTTTTGTGTTTAAAGAATCCAACCTGGTCAGCTAACAATCACTAATGTGTTAACACACTTGATTTACTGGCTAACAAGTTAGCATTTGAAGCTAGGAGTCGTGTGTTAATATTATAAATATAAATAACTTTTGGCTACTTTGTAAAGTGTGCTTTCCTAGCTGGTACGAAAGCCTAAAATCAGCATTTCTGTTTCCAAGGTCATATGTTCCCAAAGTTTAATATTCCTTCAATGTATTTTTCATCTCCAAAATGAAAGCAGTCCCATGTTCCCTCAATAATATAAAAATATGACTACTGTATGAGCAAACTGCATAACCTTTGGAAGCAGTTTATCCATAACACACGATTTTGGTGAAATTATTTTGGTGAGATTATTTGGTGAAAATATACCATCAGATTATGCATTTTTGTTCATATTCCAGGGTATGGACATTATTCTCATTTTTGTTGAGGGAACAGGCAATCGAGGGAACATGGGGATGTTTTCAGTTCGAAAAAACACTTTTCAGCTTGAAAAAAATGTACACTGAGGGAACATAGGTTGGACTCCCTTTGGGGAAAGGCACTGGGCTAGAGAGAAGCCTGTCACAGTAACCTACATTTGGAAACAAGCCTATCTCATCAGACTATTCATCTATACTTGAATGTTGTTGTAGTGTTAATGAATTGACCCACACACAAACATACCCTTTCTTTCTCATACAGTTGTTACATATTCAGCCATTATTTGTGTCCAGCTAATTCGCCACCGGTCCTCCTCGATGGCGCCAGCTGCAGTTGTAGTCACAGGAGATTGGTGACAACTGCAACGTGTCTGTACACAAGCAGACTCCTGTGAGACTACCAGCCCTACCGCTCCAAAGCATCCCAAGCGATACAGCCTTCATGGTTGCCAAGCCACGTGATTAGATCAAGGAAAGAAAATAAATCAAAACATGTGTCCTTATTTCTGAACAAATTCAATAGAGAATCAAAGTTTGCTTCACCACAAGGTAGAGGAGGAAGGTACATGGTGAAATGAGGTTTGCCTCGTTTCACCGCGTACCTTCCACCATGTATCAGAATTTGAAGTATTCAAACAAAAGTATGACCATATGCAACGTATCACAGCTTTTCTACCGCTGATAGAAAGGACCTGTGCCTTTGAACCACTACTATATCCTTGCAATGCATCAGCCACTGCTTTGATTGCGATTTTCTCAAGTCACTGCATTTCATTTGGATTTAAAATGTCTTTTTGCTCTGTTTCTCCCTGTGTGTATAGGTGCATGTGTGTGTACGTACATGCACGCCTGTGTTTAGGCTGTGCATGTGTATGCTGCGTGCTCATATATGTATTCCCTCATTTCTATGTGTTTGTGTGCACTCGCTGCTGGGTGTGCTTGAGCAATGTTTTGTGGGTGTGTTTTCGTGTTAGGATGAACAGGGAAATCGGGAGGCTGTGCACCGTACCACAGTGCATAGCGCATGCATAATTCATAGCTCTGCGTTGAGCCATAATCTTTGCTCCATGTACTAATGAAAGCCACAGCACTGCATTTTTATTGCATGTAAGTCAGGCTGAGTAGATAATGCGGCAGGAAAGAGAACATCACATCATAACTGGGTACACTGACTTCTTACTCCTACCGGCTGCTATTTTCTTCCCTCCAGACACTTGCAGCCCCTTCAATCCAACAGTCCATCAAATGTGACTGGAGGCTAATGATACAGCACACTGCACTTTTATGGTTTTCAAAGCCACTAGAAGGCGCAAAGAATACCTTTTATGTCAGCATACACAGATTATTGAAGGTAGGAGACATCTTGAAAATGGCAGCGTGGCCTGGGAATGGAGAGGCTAGGCTTTGGTGCAAGAATCGCTGCTGCAGAGTGGTTAGTGGCAGGTGGAGTAAGTGCCAGTTGACAATCAGTGGAGCTGGGTGCTTTCAGCTCGACAGCAACACTTTTCACGATGCTTTTTTCCCCCCCAGATGCCCGGATATGCGTCATTTGAGATCGAGCCTTGCGAATTGGCCGGCAAAAAAGCAGATCTCTCACTCCTTCTTTTTCAAAGAATCTTGATGTTTATGCGACGGAATAATGTGGATTTGTGAGAACAGCAAATCATTCTCCTCTTCCCTGCATCGCCTCCCCTCTCTCTTTCTCTCTCTCTCTCTCTCTCCTCCTTCCCTCCCATCCGTTCCATGGGTTTGGCTCATTGAGTGCAGTGGAGTGAGACGGATGCGCATGGTCGCGCTCAATAGCACCACGCTGCTCAGCATGGGGATATTAGTGTACTCTGCCAGACGGTTTGGATACAGTCCTCTGACCCCACTTGTAAAGAATCAGTTTTCTATCTGTCAGCCTCGTCCGTGTATTTTTGTGTCCCGTATCCAGAGGTGCCCAAGCAGGCAACATCTAGGGCCCATAAGTGGCTGATAAATGCTGACAGGAGAGAAGACACTGAAATTATTGAGTTGAGAGAAAAATGACACTGAGGGATGGTTTCTTGAAGACAACTGATGCTTTAAATGTCAGACAGGGAGAATGATAGAGAAAGAGAGGGAAGCGTGACAACTCCTCTCCCAAACACATTATTCTGACATGTTAGGAATGGGGAGACTGTGGAAAATAATTGTTCTGCACAGCACATCAGCAGCCTATTCTGGCAACACACCGTAACTTATTTACTGTATTGACAAGAAAAGTGTGGGCACATTGTTTAGCAGTGAATGCTAGCAAAAAAATGGTTCTTTTCTGACTTTCCCTGAGGACGACAAAGAGTCCTTTAGGTGTACTGGTGCTTCTGCCTTACTCTCAGTCCAGGCTTCAGCATGGTTAGTGTCTTTAAAGGAAAGTAAGCATGATAGATAGTTTGTGGCTCTTACGATTACCTTGATTCCATCTTGGATCAAATCTGAAAAATTATCCTCCCCTCTCTGCCCGAGTCTCGCGCTAAGCTTATGTGACTGTGGGAGATGGCCTCATTATTGCAGGCAAAGGCTTTCAAGGCTCACCTAACACCTCGCCACCTGAGGTTCCCTCTTGGGTGGTTCATGTCAATCGCCTTGCTGTCTATAAGGCAGGCAGGCTTCTGAGGCAGGAGCCTCCTGTGTGTCGCCCACGATGAACTCATGCATTATTCTAAGGCAGATTCCCTCTCCATCTGAAGAGAAGGGAGGAGGCCTTGAAACATGAAGAAAACAGCTTGTGGACGGAGTCTTATGGTGAAAGGCGGGCATGAAATGCGGTGAGAAATGACCAGCTATTGAATTTTCCACTTCGCTCCAAGTCTGTAGTTTTCGTTATTTCTCCGCTTCTCCCTCCGTGTATTTTCTGTTTGTTTCTCCCTCAGTGTAGTATTCCCTCTGAGCCTGACCTATGCCAGCCTGTAATAAAAGCTGAAAAGAGTACACTCCTTTCAGCAAACCATATGTTCATATGAACCTATGCCAGGCTGTTACACTGACACAGAGATCAGTGAAATAATGAAAAAAAAACACGGAGCTGAAAAAGGTCTGTGAAAAGGTTTAAGAAACTGTCAAAACACTGAAACTTGGATTGTGATGCAGTAAAATCCTCCCTTCCAAGAATATCTCCTTGGAGCAAAAAAAATAAAAATAAAAAATTAAGATTTTAGCCCATTTTGCACAGTCATAACCTAAGAGAAGTATTTTATTTATTAATTTATTTAAAGACATCTTTTGGAAGTCACCAAAGAGGCTTTAAAAATTGCATCTGTCTCCCTGCTGAAAAATCCCCATGAGGCAAATTACTTTAAATATTAAGCTATATTCCATAAATTGCTGTTAATCACCTTAGTGAATTTTGAGCTGAACTGCATTAGACTGAAAGCAGGCAATCTTTCAGGAAACTGTTAATTTGTTTAAAAAAAATGCAAAATAAAACCCCAAAGTACAAATTCATGCTCTGTTTTACGTTTTTGTTTCAAGATGTGACTCCAGTTTTCTTAAGTAAGTGTTTCTCTTTCTGCCAGACATTTTAGGCCAAGTATTTCTAGCGGCACACAGAGACAAAACCTGACCTGATCAGTGTGACCCACCGGTTCCTCTGCTTCTGCAGCGCTTCGTGGGATACTCGGTCCCTGCAGCAGCTGTGTTCCAATTAGAGAGCCCTGACTTCTGTGGCCCGTATTAGCATTTCATTTAGGCTCCCCTACTCCTCACCTGGCTCCCACAGTGCGGTGGTCCCCCACAAACCGTCGCCGCCTCGGACCACTTGGCTGAGACTGCCCACCAATCCCACTAATTGACTCCTGATCTCCCCACGGTGCACAGGTGAGCCCGCGCTGCATTAGCTCCGATTTAATACCCAATACAGAGTGAAATATCAACTGCACTTCTCGGGTTTTTAGCTCTCAGCCATTTGATAAAAGGAGACTAGACCCGCAGTAAATTGAAAAGACGCCGGATGGGGGCTATTTATGAAGTTTACCTGCAGAGCTTTTGATTAGCGCTCTCAAATCCCATCAGTCCACTGGCACGGCATCCTCATGAGAAAATTATGTTAGTAACGCTACAAGAGGGGGTGAGTTACCTGGAATCTTATTTCAAACCAAGATCAAATCACCCACTCCAGGTCCTTTGTACCCCAGCGTGAACATCTATGGGCACCACGCTGCTGCAGGTGACTGCAGAGGGGTGCCCTGTAGAGAATAAGAGATAAGTCTAATCACTGTTTGCCTGGAGTGAAGGCAGGGGAGTGCCAGGTGCTGCAGTCTTATCTCTGGGAAACATGCTACAGTGAATCACAAACACATAAACACACATTCACATACACACAGAGACGCACAAGTACATACGTACACACATGCCAATTCTCAAGTACCCAAAATACACAGAAACACAGTGAGTCTATTCCATCAACAGCGGGGAGAGTCAAGGGAGATAGACATATACAGACAGCCCTCAGCGTGTATACCACATTATATCAAGCATTCAAGAAATAGTATACAAAAACCTTTTATATAAAGTGAACGCCCGTGGTGCCTCTGTTTAGGGGATTTTGATCAAAGAGATTCCTCGGTTTCAAGTCTAGGCTGCAGCAACAACGAATAACTTGAGTTACATTTCTGTTGACAGAAGTTATTGAAAATGGGTTAATAATGGAGAGGAAGTTCACAACATCGAGCCACTGGGAATCCAGCCAGGGAATGTATTCTTTTCTCATTTGATTTAATTAATGGGGTTGTGAAAGAGAGAGTCATCAACAGTGATGCCCCTAAACAATTGCTTATATTTCAAATAATGAGATGATCTCCTGGTGGAATTGCCAGTGGCCCATCAATTAGAAATTTGCCATGAGAGTTACACAACCCTATATCATGGCTGCCAGAGTCACTTGATTATGATTGTAAGTAAGCAAGCAAAACTTTACTTATATAGCACATTTCATTCCAGATGGAAGCACAATGTGCTTCATAGAGCGTGAGTTACCACAGAAGTTGCAGACACAACAATTATTTAGTTTAGTTATACATGAATAAAAATTATTAACCAAGTAAAAACAAAGAAAAATGGTAGAATAATTAAGACCAACAACTGACAATAGAATGTTAAGTGAATTATTGATAATAATATAATTAATAATAATAAAAATAAACAAATAAATAAATAAGATATGTAAATAAAACATAAAAAGTAAAAAGGGAGAAATAAAATAAATTAAAAATTAAAAGCTCGTAAACCAGGCTACTGATCGGCGCAGCTAAAGAGGAATGCTTTCAGTTTCATTTTAAAAGATGATAGTGTTGGAGCACATCTAACATAACTGGATAGGATGTTCCAGCCATTTGGAGCATAAAAGCTTAAGGCAGTTTCACAAGTTTTTGTGGAGACCCGGGGAATGATCAGATGATCTGTTCCAGACGACCTGAGGGGTCTAGCTGGTTCGTAGCTCACAAGCATGTCAGAGAGATACTGGGGTGCCAGGCCATGTAGGGCCTTAAAAACAAGGGTTAAAATCTTAAAATCATTTCTAAAATTTACTGGAAGCCAATGTGAAGACCTAAACACCAATATTATATGGTCATATTTCCTTTTTCTAGTTAGGGTTCTAGCAGCTGCATTCTGGAGTAGTTGCATATGATTTAGATGCTTTTTAGGAATCCCTGTCAGCAGTGCATTACAGTAGTCAAGCTGACTGGAAACAAAAGCGAGTTTTTCAGCATCCTATTGGGATAAGAAGGTCCTTGCCTTCGTGATATTTCTCAAATGATAAAATCCACTTTTTATAATTCTGCTAATGTGGCTCTGGAAAGTGAGGTCAGCATCCAGGATGACACCGAGGTTTCTGACTCATGTGACACTTTCCAGAGACAGCTGCAACAATTTAAAAGAGATTTCCTGTCTGTTAGCCTTTGCCTCACCAACTTATCTTATCAGTGTTTCACTGTAGGAAACTACTAGACTGTGTCAATATCTTTGATACAGTCTAATCGTGGGTCAATAGGACTCAGGTCATCTGGGGACAGAGAAATTTACAATTACATGTCATCAGCATAATTATGGGAACACACATTGTGTTTCTTAATAAGTTGCTTAGAGGCAACAAGTATAAACTAAATTATAGTGGGCCTAAGATTGACCCCTGGGGAACACCATACATACAATACAATTCCCAAGACAAACATGAAAATCACATCCTGTAAGATGTATATGAAGATACGATTGTCTTATATAAAAATTTGTAAAACCATTTTGGTCACCAGATTTAGCAGCATACCTCAGTTAAAATGCTTAATGCTGAAGTAAAATTAAGCATTTTACAATTTGGTAAACATTTGCTGCTTTTCCATATTCAAAGACAATGTTAAATATATATTCTGTATCTGCAGTTTGCAAGACTTCACTGAAGCTACATCACACTTACATTGAGAGAAATATTCAAACCCAAAGTGCCATTTATGGCTATACCATTATATCAAGCGCATCATTTTATACACATTTTCCCGTATTTCAGCAGGACATATTTTGTGTCTTTGGAAACCTTGGGATGACATACCATCGATATTACATCTGACACTCAATTTAGTCCCCTAATTTGAGAATAAACTTAATAATTGGATGTTAATAATGTGCATTTTGCAGTGAGGTTGCACCCAAGCTTCAACACCACCCAAACCACTGTACATATTTATCACCGCCGTCCTCTCCAAACACTCCCCCAAGCTGCTGCTGTCCAACTTTTTGTTGCATCCACGAGACACTCTGACAAGAAATGGATTGCGGTGCTTTCCCGCCCCAGTAAACAGGCTTCCTGCTTGTGAAGGTATAGATAGGTTTGATATAGGATGCTGTTTAACCCAGAAACGACGCCGCGGCCCCCGGGACAGCCCATTCCTCACACTGCACATCCATCATGTAGGGCAATCGAAAGAACGGGATGCGGGGCTTCCCCCAGGGAGGCGAGAAGGGAGAGAGAGCGGAGACGGAGAGGGAGAACGGGAGGAAAAGAAAAGAGGGTGTCAGATTTCTCCCATGCATGTGGGTGGAGGTAACAATAGGCCCGCCTACCACATTTTCCCACTTACTGTGTTCAATTTTTAACAGCCTCTTTTGTCAGGCTCCATCATGCTCTGACTGCTAAATAGGAGAGAGAAGATCCACAGGGAAGCAGGTGAAAGCATTGGGGAAATCTTCTGTTTAGGCTTGAAACACAAGATCTAGATTGGTGTAGTCGTGGTGGATTGGCGGCGGCTGTGAAGAATCTTCCGTGTTTACCAGCTC
>OMLF01011292.1:29352-43039 GCA_900302615.1 Holocentrus rufus
CATTTTGATGTGCCAGACCTTGTAACAGCTTTTAGGTGCCACAAACCCCACCGGAACTATATTTAAAACACACAACGGCGCTTTCCCCATCACCGCATGACAGCCACATACTTATCAAGTCCGCGTACCTTGAATAGAGGAGACGAGCCTGAGAATCATAACAAGTCACCTCTGCTTTCATTTCCCTCTCACAGATTAAGCGGTTTAACCCCTTAGTGTCTGATTTCCCCTCACATTTCCCTTTAAGTAAAAACAAAGTAAAAGTCCATATTGAACGACAATGTCTCATACATATTCTGTATCTGCTGGTTGCAACAGTTCATTGAAGCTCCATCACACTTATATTGAGTTAAATATTCAAACCCAAGATGCCATTGTTTTATGGCTGCAGCAATACATCAAATAGAAAATATCTACCGTCTTGTGCATCATTTTATACGCATTTTCCTGTAATTCAGCAGGACATGTTTGGTATCTTCAGAAACCTCGGGATCTCCACTAGAATTTAAAATAAAGTTTTGTGGGTTTGAACAAACAGTTGTCAGGTTTATACCTGCTGAATTTCAGGAAATTTATTGACTGATTTTGTAATATTTTTCTATATTGTCTAACACTTTTTAACTCATCAGAAGATTGTAAAAAATATTAACATTAGCCACTAGTGGGGCACCCCCCCTTTCCTCACCTCCCCACAACCCACCCTCTACCCCCAGCGCTAATTTCACTGGACAGGTGACATCTCACTCCAGGAGGGACCGACCGTAATAGCACATCTGATTGGCTGAGACATTAATTATGCACTTGGCTTCCCTTGACCGTGTCCATGTCCCCCTCGGTCCCGACTCTCCGCTGAGTGCTCATTAGTGAAATGGATTACTAATGGATTATTAATCTAAGAGGAGGGAGTCTGCAGCAACCCAGCTCTGAACACCTGCAAACCAAACAGTAAATAGCAGTTTACACACACACACACACACATACATACATATATATACACAGATTAAAAAAAATTAAGTGTAGTGACAACATAAACATAAGCATACGTCAAAAACACAGAGATCCCCTCATCTGCATATTCACGCGCTCACACACACACAAGCCACACTTGCGGGGTGTTACTTACACTAAGTCTTTTAGGACAAAAATAGCTTGACCATTTGATTTATTGGTGGCCCAGTAAATATAACGGATACATCTAATTAGCTGTAATTAATTGTTACGCCATCTCTGTTTCTCTAGGTTTTCGGCCTCCAAATGTATGGCCTCTGCTATGTCCTCTCCCTCCTATCCTTACCACCGGCAGATTTCCACTGCAAACAAATGGCACTGCACGGTGAACCACACACAAGACATAACATATATCTTTTTTGTGTAGCCGAGGCACCATTACGTTTGCTTTTGTCACCTAATTATTCCTCAGGAGAGGCAATTAGCCACCACACAGCAGCTCAGGCTGCATGATCTGAAACATGCTACACACATGCACACTCAAGTGCAGAGTGTGCACGCATACAGCGCAGGCATGCTCACACAAACAAATACGAGCGCATAGACACATGGCAAAGCAACAACATACACACACACACACACTCACACACGCAAGGCATAATCACTCAGGAGCCAGGGTCCAGTGAGAGCACTGTGCACATCGCTGATAAAAGCATCTCAGAAACAAACCAAGGAGTATATATTTAGACGGTTAATTTAATCAGATAAATGTTTTTATTTTATATGCAGAGAAAAACATAAATATAAATCTATGTACTTATTCTCCATATCAAAGACAGACTTCAAAAGAAAAGAAGTGCTGTGCCTTCAACAGCCTTAGCGTGTCCATTTGGGGTTTGTTCTTTTAAAAATAATCACTGGCCTAAGCAAAAGTATCACAAAGGAAAGTAGGAAAAGATGCAAGAAAGTGCTGTATTGCATATAAGCTGTGTACTTATTATGGAAGTTTGTGGTGTCAAATGAGTTGCTCTCTGAAACAATGGACCAAAAACCAATGGCACTTTATTTGTCTCCTGCCCTAAATATGTCATGTTGTTGTCAGTTGACTCACAACTGGCCTGGGCTTTGCACAAACACTCAAAGCTTATCAAATCTCCCAGCTACTTGCTAGGATGTCACTTCTAATCAGCGACCAATTACAACTTCCAAATGGGACCAAAACGAATCGAGCAAAAATGACATGCCAGAGTCTAAGTTTGACTGTGTTCTTCATTAAAAATGAAGCAACACAGCAAATAGAGTGAAACACATGACAGGCTCTTTGGTAATAACTCTTAAAAATACCTCTGAGGATTTAGCTCTCTGAGACTCTGTTGGTCTCAAATAGCATTGTTTGTCCCATTTAAGTCTGTTATTACTGGGGTGACTTTAACGACTATTAATAATGAATTTTGAACACACTATGTGTGCATGACAAATTAATTTGTAAAATGTTCTAACCATTTGGGGAGGAAAGTTATTTAAATTTCATCATTCATTGACTCATTCATTAAAAATAGTAAATCTTTTTTTTTTTTTTTTGTAGAGTTTGTAGAAGTGTCAGCTATGGAAGCCATCCAAACAAACATAAATTGGCCACATGTTTTGTCACCTTACTTTTCAGGACTTCCATAATTAATCATTATAAAGATTTTTTTTTAATATTGCGCTGCCAATCATTTTGTTAAAGTAGGTCTTTTACTAAATGTCATTTTCAGACAAAACTTTTCCTATATGCCCATTATTTTTAGATTACTGAGGCATGGCTCAATCTTCTGCTTCTTCTTCTGTTTATTTGTTAATGTCTTGGAAGCTGATTAATTCAGTTGGCTCCTCCATGTCGAGCAGAGATACAAGTTTAGAAAGATACGAGGGAGGTCTACAGCTCTCCATTTGCTCTGATTGCTTACAAAGGTCTCTCACTGCCTCTCTCCCGGCCAAGATACGTGGCCAAGATAATTTGGCACACGGCTATGTGGGAGCACACATACACACCAACACACACGCGCGTACATGCTCACAGCCAAGAGTTGCCTTTTACACTTAGTTCGGTGCGCACACACACACACAAACGCATGCACGCACGCACACACATTGTTGATTATTAGGGTCCAGTGTTTTAGGGATGCAAGGGAGAGCAGATAAAGAATTTGAATTCCTGGCAGGACAATCAGTAAAGGTTATTAAGCCGTTGTTGATGCATCCATTTGTCGTGGCTGTATCCAGCAGTGTGACATTTATCAAGTATGTCCAGCTAAATGTCACAGAGAGAGGTAGCTCGCGTCCTGTTCCTAATTAGGACCCTGAAAGTCACACTGAAAGTCCCTCTCATCCACTCTTCTACTCCGGGACAACATTGATCTCTTTCTCTTTCCCTCTCTCATTCTTGCCTCTATTTTCTGCACCCTCTCCTTTTTTTTTTTTTCTTTCCTCTGGCATAGCAGGGAGTGCATGTTAAGCAAACTTTGGGGTTTAACAATTGATTCTGAGATGGGGATAAAGCGCAGACAAATGGGGAGGGATGTAGGCCATCCGTCATGGACACAGGGCTCATTGTTTGCAGATTTTAACCTATGGGAGAGCTAGCTTCTTCCCCAGTGGTCTCCACAAATCATAGGCAGGCAGGGGAGCACAGCACAGTAGGCAGGCCTGGCCTGGGAATAGTCTGAAAGCAGGACAGAGACTCAGCTGTAGTGAGCAAAATGCCTAGCTTGTACTACTCCCCTTCTCCCAGCTCACCAGCCCCAGTTTCACCGGCCCATGCTTGGAAATTGATTTTAGGGTGAAGTAGTAAATAGTTTTTGTAAATATGATACAAAAACACGGCATTTTTCACTATTGATTTGCATCCACCAGCTTCAGAGTACTTTGATCTGAACTCATCATTTTTTTGTAAATATGATAAGAAAATGTGTCTCATCATTGATATGAATGTAACAGTTTTAGAGTGCTTTGATGTGAAGCAGTTTATGTAAATGTAACCGATAACGACATTTCATTATTACTAAGCATCCAAAAATTTCGGAGTATACTTTATACTTTCATGTAAATCCAACAGTTCTGGAGAGCCAAGATATTGTGCTTCCTCTGATGTTAATAAAGGTTGAATAAATTTTCCCAAAGTGCTACATCATTATGAGGCTCTGTCTGGACAGAGTGCAGCTCGGAGATATTGAGCATCAAAGTTTTTATGTCCCAAGTGGGCAAAACTTTAATGAAGTGAAATCTATCTTTATTGCTCAACAAGGCCTGCACTCCCATAGTATTTATAGCATAGCTCCCAAGATGTTCAGGAACTGGATTTTCTTTAAGAGGGTCTGTAACACAGAAAGCACCATGTGCTTGTGTGTGGTGAACCTGGGTTTGGTTCTGGAAGGTAGAATGGAGATCATTTTTATTTTTATTGGTGAAATTTAAATATAAAGTCACTTTAGAAGCATATTTAGACTAGATTGCATCAAATTACATTGGGATATTATTTAAGTTTTAATTATAGTTCTTCCTTCATGTCAATTTACAAACAAGGATTCTTGCTTCACCTATTTTAAAAAAGAATATTAAAATGTGAAAGCTGTTTACATCATTTATATCAATTCTGTGATATTCTGATAAGCATATTGTGCACGCCCTGCTGTTGTTACTTGCACCAAAGTAAGATGATCTCATTTTCTGGAAGAGAAAAAAAAATTGTCCACTGTTTGCATCTTACAGAACTCCACGAAGATGACAGGATACCTTCTTTTTGGTCATTCCATCTCTTGATTGCCGGCCCTCATGTCATGTCCCTCATTCTAATCAAAGATATAAGCTACACATCTTGTTAAAACCTAAAAACTAAAGTCTTTGGAGCTCCACACAATGTTTCTGACAGGAATAGTCGTCCAACACCCCCAATTTGCTGACTCTGTGTGTCAGAACAGTTTTGGTGCATTAACTGGCCTGGTGATTGATCAGTAGCGGTTTCCAAAGTGGGGTCCAGGGACCCCAAAGGGTCCTTGAGGGGCTTCCAGGGGGTCTTCAGCAAGACGAGAAATAGTTTAATTTCACGATAATTTAATTGACTACAAATTTGTCTCACCACTTTGAATCTATTTTTCAGTGCTCAAGTGTGGCATCTAAACAATTGAATACTTAACACAAACCAAAATATCTTTTTATATCAGGGTCCCTGAGGCAAAATCACTTCAAATGGGGTTCTACATCTTAATGAAAGCCAACTTGGGGGACCAGACGATGAAAAAGTTTGAAAACCCCCTGCATCAGTATATAAAGAGAAATAGCCATTTAGGACACACTAATGATCATTCCAGGCCATCTGCTTTTAGGCTCTGCAGCTAAACTTAGCTAGCTGGTGCATCATTAGCTGGTAAACCAGCAATTAGCCTTAATTAAACCTAAAATCCAAAAATCCTCTTTAAAAACAAACAAAACAAAACAACACAAGCAGCACAAATTAAGAATATGTGAAGATCTGGCTTCAGCATCCACACAGGAACATGAAATCTATATTTGAAAATAGATGATCGTGTTAATTACATGTTTAGCAAATAGTCATTAAAAAATCAACTCAGATATATAAAAAAAACAACTTTTACAGTTTATTTTAGATTGACTGGGTGTCTGCCTTACTTACTCACCCATGTCATTGAAGGTAATTGAAACAGTTACTTTGGAAGAAAAGTTTCCTTCTCTTCTTTAGTTGGACGGGGGAGCACAGCAGAGTTGGCAGGCCTGATCTGGGAATAGTCTGGTGAAAGCAGGACGAAGACTCAGCTGTAGAGAACAAAGTGCCTAACTTGTACTACACCCTCTCCTACTCCCACCTGCCCCATTTTCACTGGCCCAGGTTTGTGCGGCGAGAGCTCGAAAATATAAAGAAGTGCAACTCCAGTCAGTGGGGCAGCGAGGTCGCACGTCGTCGGAGAGAAAGATTGTCTTTTCAACACCGACTTCACGTCCCGGGTTCGAGCGTCCTCCCTGCTGAAGTGGCCTTGAGCAAAGCACCGGACACCCCAGCTCGAGACATGCTGACCTGACAGCTGCCTCAAAGAGAACCGCCCCACGGGTATCAATTAAGCCCCGCATCACATTGTTATGATGTATTAATACATTGCGTAAGCGTTACCCATTACATAAAAGAAGGTTCAATTCCCTTTTCGACATGTTTTTCTCATTACTGAAGAGCAGAGCCAAAGCTATAAAGGGATGTATCCCATGCTTAGGCTGACAAAATATATAATTCATATTACATTAAAACATTTTTCACAAATATCGCCCATAAGGGAAAATAAGGCTGAGATTAATTCCTTTTTTGATTTTTTTCTCTCCTCTGATGTTACTTAAGTCAACAATCAGAGCTATAAAACTGTTTGTCATGCTTAGATTGAAATAAATATATAAAATATATAAGCTTTGGAAAAATATGTATATTATGTGGTTTAATATGCCACTTCTGTTTTTAAATGGGCTTGTGCTTGTGGTGGCTTTGAGTTGCGATGAATTAGAGTCAGGTTATTTAATGCGCTGCTTCTAATGTCAAAAACAGGAATAGAAATTGTTGTACAGCATTTTGCATTAATTAGCTTTCTCTGCCACAATACAAACAAGGTCACCCATTCCACACAACTGTGCCATTGTAGCACTGAAGGCCACAGATTTACATAAAAAACAATTTCAACAACTTGATAACATTAATTACACAGTGCATGTTAAGTACCTATGAAGTGTAACAGAGCCACTGTCATAAATGTGAGATTTTTTCATATTTGCATTTTACATTTGACGGTAGGTGAAATGTAACTGAAGAATGTAACATTAAAGGTTATGATTCAGTAATCATTGGTTCTTAAATGTCTCTGTTTAGAGTAATTCATACATATTTGTATAAAGACGTATTTTATTCCTCGTTATTTTAATGTAAAGTGCTTTGAGGCCCATGTTGGTCATAATACACATTAAATACATTTTGACTTGACTTGAAACGGCAATATATTTTTCACTACTTTGACACCAAGCAAAATGTTTATGCACTCGGAAAAATAACTGAATTTATAATAATTCATATTTGATGTGGTCCTATTGAAGAAAAGTAACACATGTTCTAAACTACACGGGCAGATAAAGAATATGAAACACAACCTTTAAATCAGTTGTGACTGTGGTGACGGACATTTCTGTAATGATCTGTAGATTCTGACTTGTCGTTTATTTACTACGGTTTTGCTGCATGTATAACGAGTTAGGATTTGTTTGGCACAGTGAAGACTCTTTGATCTCTCTTTCACAAACGCTTGGATTGTGCTTTCACCACTGATTCTTTTGAAGCTGGCCGGCCGCACGGTGCCACTTCACCACGGCGAGCGAACAACAGCGGTCACCCTTGTTTTTTTCCGAGAGAGACTTGAAAACGCGCAGCTCGGATCTACATTTTGGTGAAAACCCAAATGGGTGATCACATGCCTCTCTCTATTTTGCTTTGATATGAAATTGTGCACCCCCTCACGGATTCCTTGTATTTGTTTTGGCTGGGAGAGCTTTGAAGATAGGCCAGCAGTGTAAACCCCGCGCAGAAGAAAAAGAAACCACGGAAACGTCCCACCGGGATATCGAGTGTGGTCCTGGAACACTGGTGGAAGACAACACACTTCCCCTTCTTCTGATTTGGATGCAAAAACACAGACACAAACACACTCCACAACACACTTGATGTCTTATTGAAAAATGTCATCCTGCCGTGAACCACAATTCACCTCACAATTTAGGTGCAGGTCGACTCACCAAAATGGGATTCAGCTTTGGATCCGATGGTGCAAGTGTGGGAACTGAAGCACGTGGAGGATTCTTAATGGGGGAGTATGTTGCATTAATGTGTAGTGAGCTGGCCCAGTGGTGAGTATCAGGAGACCCCCTACCTGCATGGAGACAGAGCCAAAAACAGAGCCATGGACTCAAGGGGGGACCGGCTCTGAAGCCTGAGATTGATGATAGTTGGGGTATGTGTGTGCATGTGCGCGTGTGTGTGTGCATGCACGTGTGCACTTGCAGGTACTTATTGCTATGTGCATGCTTAGCCACCTATTTACGTGTGCACAAGTTGACAGGAACGTGTGCGAATCTGTGGTGAGCATAGATGTAGATGCGTGAAGTCCTATGTGAATTTATCTGCAAGTGACAGATGCCTGCATGCACAAGTATGCGCATAACCATGCAACAAACGTGTGTATGAATGTGTGATCCATTCCCCTGATCCCTCCACCCGCTTTCTGTTTTTTTCACACTTAATTTCCCCCTGCTCGTTACCTTGGGATCCCCACTAATTCCCCTGGTTCCCTGGCTGGCCCCTGGCCTCCCGGCTCCCTGACTGCCTCCTGTGTTGTTCAGTCTCGGAGCTGTCGAGGGGCCCGCCTGGTGCAAGGTAAATAATTCATTGAATTCCTATGCTTTGGCAGAAAGGTGATAATGCCTTTCTGGGTCTGTCTCATCTCCCAGGAGCAACGCGGCTCAGCTCAGAGAATATCGAGCAATGGCAGCATATGAAGGAACTTTGCATAACCTCTTGATAAGCACATGCAACAGTAAACACGCGTGCGTAAATGCACGTGTGTGCACATACCGCACCTGTGCAAGTACTACCTGTGCTCTACGTTCTCTCCCAGTAGATGATGAGGATGGTGATAAAAGTGTTGTGATCTTGGCAGGCCATGCAAGATATTAATTACATGGAAAGAGAACAGAGCAAAAAGGCTCTTTTCAGTCCCAATGTATGAGACAAACATTTCTGATTGCTTTTACTAAATACAGATATGCAAAATTTACAGTTATGGGGATGTTTTTGCATGGTTTTTCCTTGATATACAGCATTGAAATGACTAAAAACCGAGGACACATTCTTCCTCTGTTCTTCACCCTCTTTACAATGAATTGCTTCGCATTTGTGCCGTCATGCATCCTCCGCAAAATGGTTACAACTGGGAGAAGTGGCAGATGAAAGCTATAAAAGTGAGCTGTGCAAGAGATTTGAATTCTTAAATTCAGACGAATCCCCCTTTAAACTATAGATGACTTATACTTGCGGCAACTGTCTAATTTGGCACTACACTTCTAAGTGCGCTCAACATGAAGTTTTTCATTTCAGCAGTTACTGCTCAAGCAGCAAACAGCGTTTTGGTTGGAAATATGAGGCGCTCTTGTAGATGTTGCAAAAAATAAACAGGGATCTTTGTCAAGGGAGTTGAGGTAGCTGAACAGAGTGGGATTTTCAGATGAAATTCACCAACAAAATACAGACTAACATACATACAACTGCTTGTGTAAAATATGTAATATGTTTATACTGCATATGAACAGGACGTTTGGAGGTTTGGATGCTGCTGCAGCAGATATTGAAACAGTTGATTTCGTCATATACCTAAAATGTGCAGATCTGTCTGGGTAAAAAACAAAACAAAACGTACCGTCTGGAATTTTTTGCCGACGTAAAAGGTCGAGTAAATTCTAGAAAGAAAGTACTCACTTTGCTGACTTCACATCCTGTTTTGATGATGTTGCATCACTGGCTTGGAATCTGTTAATAGAAGAAGAGGATTATATTTCAGCTCAGAGAAAATGGATGGGGAAGAACACACACACTCACACACACACATGTTCTCACCTGATAAAAAGGATACATGTATTCTGTGCTGTGTTCTTGGTAATAGATATGTCTGTCCTTTCATGCCTTGAATTATCCTCTTTGGGAAATGATGACAGTATGTCATAAGTCATGAAACAAAGAGGGCAATATATTCAATCCACAATTCCCAGATGAATCCAACCTCAAAATGGGAGAGCAGTCATAATTTTTAAAGGACAAAATCTTAGACAAAGTCAAAAGGAAAAGGTGAAATATTATGCTTTCTTGCTTGGCGCCTCAAGGTCCAATTTTCCAACACAATATACAGTCTATCTTCATGGATTATGTCACTAAAGTCGATGAAAACAGCAAAAAGTGCAAGCAAAAAAAAAAAAAAAGACAAGAAGACAAAGAACAAAAAAGGGCAACAACTCTGGAAACAAAACAAAGACAAAACAAACCGAAAATCATTCTAAGCCTATTACCAATAAAGTCATAAACACACAAAACGTGTACATACATCTTTCATGCAAATTGTGCATGCAAAATCAAATTAAATGTTTTAGTTATTTACTTTTCAAAGGAACAATTCATAGTCAAGGTAAGGTTTCCTACATTTTTTTTTTTTATCTCTGCAGACATAAAAGACTTTTTCTGCATAAGCATCTACATGCATCCTTTGTGTTTACATGCACACACACACACAGGTAAACATGCTGGCAGATGCATGCATATGCTGACACACACACAAACACAAACATACACACCCGCATGCACGCCTTCTTTGTCAGTAGCCTCTTCTGAATGAACGATGGCATGAGAGATGACAGAAGGTGTGTTCTTAGCAAGCCTTTATTGTACTTTACTCTAATCAGTGTTTTCCGCGCGTTTGATGTTGAAGGATTGTGGGCTTTTTTTTTTTTTTTTTTCATTCGGATACGAGGCGCAGCGGGCGGCCTGCTGTGAACCCTTGTTAAGAGAGGAAGAGAGGAAGACATTGAAGGAAGTAAAGAGATAGAGACAGAGACTGGTGTTGATATGAAAGGAACACGAGGCAACTCAGCCCAAACAGTGCTGATCAATCAGCTCCTGGTGTGATGCATGCTGGGATCGTGGCGGAACGCTCGCTTTTTAACATGCCTTTGCCTCATCGAAGTTCAATGGGTATGCATCAGTGCAAATCTATCTCTCCTTCTTCTCCTTTGATTACCTCTCTTTTACTGTCTCTCTCTTTCCATCTCTCTCCCTTTTTCCTCTAAAGCCCCTAAATCCTTTTTTTTTTTTTTAACAAATTTACCCTCCAGTATTTTCATTAGTTATTAAAAGCTGTCAGACTGAGGCTGGCCTTCACTCCATCATCCTCAGGAGTTCCCACATTTGGTGCGATCCTGAGACGAGTCGGCATAACACAGACCATCTATTAAGCACAAAGTATGTGGGGGAATTCTGCAGAATACTCACTCTCTCTCTCACTCCCTTTTATAAATTATCATATTACTAAAGAGGCACATTTGCTATGTATGGTTTGTTGCCTGGGAGCAGGTTCTAATAGCCCTCTATAAAGCAGGCAGGGGGTCTTTGGACTCTGATGTATGCTGGCCAGAGCCCGCTGTCAGCGGTGGGCCCGGCCATCATTTATCAGATTTTTTAAGAGATCTCTAGATGGGGAATATTAACAAGCACATTTGGCGGAGCTAAAGTCTATATAAGAATCTTAGCGGCGTACTTTGCTGACACTATGCAGGGAGGGGAGGGGAGGGAGTCGGGGATTGGTATTCAAGATCTCGAGTGGAGAAAATATCCACACAATATGCCTCAGTCAATTAGCGTGTGCCATGTTGCTGCGCTGCATTCATACATCATCGGAGAGGGTTTAAATCGAAAAACTGACATTGGCAAAGTGATGACATTTTCAAGCAGCTGAAAAAACATTCCCACTCACAATGCTCCCAGAATAAATCCTCTGCAATGTCAAGATATAAGGCAAATCCATTAACATATTATTCTAACAATGGATGCTTTTTTTATAATAGTGCTATTCTTTAAGTGCGATGCACTCTGATGTATAAGACCACAATTTCTATCTCGAAGTGAGAGGTTTTATTTGAAAATTCCTTATGTAAGAAAACATAATAATAGAAACCTTTAAGGCTCTCACTACTAAGAAATGTTGTGTTGGGTAGAGACATGAATATGTTGTTCCAAAGTTCACAATTTGAGAAAAAAAACACCCATTCTTGAATTGATAAACAGCTTGAAAGTAGATATATTGCTGTTATAAACTTAATAATAAAGGAGAACTGGAAACTTAAAACGATAACACACTAGTTGCTGTATAATCTCAGGATATTTAATGATACGCTTTGGGAAACAAGTGTTTGCAATGTGTAATGAAGAGATGAATAGGAAAGATCTGGATATTAAAGTGAGATAAAACTGCAAAACCAATGAAAGCTTTAAGCCCATTTATATTCTTGGGTAGATACTGGGGCAAGAGAGAGAGAGAGAGAGACAGAGAGAGAGAGTGTAATCAATATTTCATACAATTGCAGAATATAAGCATGTGGGGCTTAAATTTCTTTACTTCCAATAACCACCATGTTGCAGTGGTCAGCAATTCTGCATTTTTTCCCCCCCTCTCTCTTTCCAAGAAAATACATAATGTCATTTTGAAATGTGTGTGCACATCCCATTAAAGTTTTTAGGCCAAGTGGCTTAGCACAGCAACAGGCATTAAGCAAGCCCAAGTCCATTCAGAGAACAATAGGCTCAGCTCAAATTAAAAAAAAAGGAGAACACTGGCGGGGCCCCGCGTCGGGCCGCTGTGGCTCCCACAGCCATGGGAATCTGTTCTGGATTTATTGGTTTCAATTTCACACCTCTTCTCTTTTAATGCCTGCTGCTTCGGTCCGCTCCTCCTCTCCTCCTCCTCCGCCGCGCTCCTCTCGGCTTCTCCTCCGCTCCCCTCATACCTGCTGCTCGGCGCCTCTCCTCCCGGCACTTCTCGCCCTCGCTCCTGCTGGTTTTGCTCTGTTCTGGTCCTGCTTTCTCCGCTCTCCTCCTCTCTGTTCCTTCCCATCCCTGCTGGCCACTCTCCTAATTTTCTCCTCCTTACAGTCCCAGGTCCCAGGTTTCTCCTCTTCCCTCCTCTGCCGTCCTCCTCTCAGTCTCCTCCTCATTATTATCAATCCTGCTGCTTATTCTTGTAAGTGTTCTCATACAACTGTTGTATGTCATCTTACAAAAAGTTACACACTCTTTGATTCATACTAAATCACAGCCAACTGGACTAAAACAACTTCAGTTAAGGTTAGACAACTATTCTGTAAAGCTTGGGTTGAGCTTTAGCACTTAAAACAATTTGGTTAAAGTTAGATTATGGTCTGGCTATAATTAGCCCACTCAACTCTGAATTTCCCCTTAAATTTCCCTTTAAGTATCTTCAAAGTTGTACAATTTTTTCCAAATTGTACAACGATGTCTGATTGCAGCTCTTCCCTCCAAGCTACATCACACTTATTTTGAACGAAACATTTAAACCCAAGATGCCGTTTTTTTATCAGATTGAAAATATCAACTTGTCTTGTGCATCACTTTATACACATTTCTTTGTAATTCAGCAGGACATACTTGGTATCTTTGGAAACCTAGGGACCTCCCTTCAAAATAAAGTCCTGTGGGTTTGAACAGCAGCAACGATGAAGCCACCCATGGGCGTGGCCGAGCTGAAGAGGTAAAGAAAAAGTTCTGCTGAGTTGGGAACTATAACCAGGTCATCAGAGTTGAAAGCACCTTTTCCCTCCACTGCAGTATCTCAATGTCAAACGACCTGCCTGCTTCACTTGACCCGCAGAATATCACAAGAAATGCAAGCCCCTTCTTTTTGGAGCTACAACTCTGAAATCGATAAGAGATCGAGTTTGTGTGTTTTCTCCTGTTGTCGTGGCCCCGCTTTTCGCCCTCGCCGGGGTTTGTAGCTGCCCTTCCTCTGTGGCTGTGTCTGCCGTCCCACCACAGAGGCACAGTGACCCGCAGGCTGTGAATTTAAACGAGGCTGAGAGCTGGGCAGGCCTGGGCCGCACCCGGCCA
>OMLF01011293.1:10890-22935 GCA_900302615.1 Holocentrus rufus
GATGGGGTGGTGCTGGGTGCGAAGGTGGATGGATTTCAAAACAATGCTTCGCACTCAGTAAACAGCCAAGTCTAGAGTATTTAATCTCATGCATATTTAATGAGGAGATATTAAAAACGTGCTCACTCATATTGGGCACACTGAGCTGTGCGCTGTTGCTATTTTTAGAACCGCCTTCGACTGTTTTGTGTTCTGCACGTGAGGCTTTGGGAATGTCAACAGAAAGCTATAGATAATAAGATGGAAAATGGGAAATGTCAGAGATGACAGAGCTGCTTGGAATATCACTGTGCTTTTTTTTTTTCTCTCTAAATATTGCCACCATGATTAACGTCAGGCTTAGAGGTGCAATGTTGGCTTTCTGCCTGTCAGTTAAAGGCATAGCTATTTTGGTTTAATGTTTCTTTTTTTTCTGCAGTGAGAGGCTAATTTAGGGGAATGCTGTTGCTATTTATAGCACACTTTAGTCATAGGTGAAGAGATGAGATGAGAAGAGATGAGACAGACGAGAGGAGATGAGCGAGAAAGAGAGAGAGAGAGAGAGGGAGAGGGAGAGGGAGAAAGAGAAGGAGAAAGTGAGAAAGGCTTGCACCTAACCAGAGCAGGCACCATGCAGGACTAAATCCATTAATCACATGTAAGACTGTGCATGGGGGTCAAATACGTACTAGTTTTCACGTGTCTCCCTCATTTTTGGTTCAGTAGTGCACATTTACTCTTTCACCCCTAGGGAGGTGGGGAGTACAGCTATTGCAATCTGGTATTCATCTTGGTATTGCTCCCTAATGCATTTGAGATATTTTGACTACATCAAATTAGCTTCTGGCTTCACTGTCCCAGTGAGGCCCAGAGGAGCAATAAGGGGCAGCCTATAATCCAGCCAAATAAAAAAAGGGAAATACAACTGTTGCTATTCAGTTGTCATTTTGTCACAGATCTCTGGGAAAGTCTTGAGCTGCCCTCTTTTGTCTCTGTGAAGAGACTCGGGTCTGCCATCGCTAAAATCCAAGAAATCAGCTGTTACATTTCACTGGGAAGCTACCAGTGTAACCAGCTGTACTGATCGTGGTTTAGTGGTTTATCCTCTGTTATGGCGAGATGAATCAAGCACTTGTGGGATTTGACCCAATACTCCATACCTGGACCAATGAAATGTAACTGAATGGATGTATGAATGCTGTTCTTTATATGGAATACGTGGGAGGCCAAGTTGGCTTGCATTAGATCAGTAATGGTCAAAAACATGTGCAAGAAAAAATCCTCTCAGAGTGTGAGAGGTAATTTGTGCTTTTTCAGCATATTGCCATTAGACTACCTAGCATTTACTAGTGATTATTTTAGAGATGTTAAGGGTTCTCTCTGTCTTTTATGAAAGGAATTTGTGTGATCATAAAATTCCAGTAAATGATACTGACGGAGTACAATGTTTTTAGATAAGATATGGAGGAAAATGTTTCCCTGGTGTTTCTCACCATCCAATCAGCCTGCTTTGATGTGATGTGATGTGATGTGAAATGAAATCGACTGAGCGGTGATGTCGTCATGATTAGTGTGTGGAAATCAGCTCAGTCTGTCAATCATCTTGCCATCACAGCACCCATCAAAGCCTTGGAGAAATGAAAGCCAAGGGCACAGTGATAAGGCTGATAGAGGAAGAAAGGGGGGAAGAGGAAGCTAAAGAGGTGGCTTGATTTAATGCGAGGTTTGTTAGAGAGAAAAATGGCAACTATATAATCGGGTGGACATAAGAAAAAAACAAAACATACACAGTGGAATCCACCATTAAGAACTCTTTTGTGTCATCATATATCAAAAGAACAAATACAGTTGTTTAGTTAATCAATAATTCTCAAACAAGATCATGTCATTTTTCACCAATATCATTAAAAAGACAGTGACTACGACATCCCTGATAATTCATGCAAGTTGCCTTTGGTGTGTCAATGTAAACACTTCATTCCCCAAAGGTTCATTAAATTTGACCCAGCAGTGGTGGCTCTGTAGTGGGCCATTCTGTTCAAAATGCCGGACGCCAGTGTCAGAATCCATCACTCCCCCAAGTTTGCCCAAATTGGGACAGAAATTGCACATGACAGACAGACAGATGGAGACCAATCCATAGTCCCTTGCCCGATGATTGGGACAAAGGCTGTGCTAGTATTTACTGCAAGGTTACATTCTTCAACCTTTGCTATGCTGATTGTTTGGTACTGATTTCAGAGTTTTTACAGATTTTGAGAAGCCACATTATTCTAGCACTCATTCAAATCATCAGCAATTAAAGCATCCGAGAGAGTGTTTTTCATGATACAATATGTTTTCCTTTTTCCTTTTCAGATGCTTCCAAGATGTTCAATATCATTGAGGTCTGGCGTCTGTGGAGGGAAAGCCATGGAGGTCTTTGCTCTTGCTTGGACTTCAGATAGGCCTGGTACAGCTTTGATGCATGTTTGGGGTCACTGTCCTGCCGGGAAATGGGCCTTCTTCCACAGCCTAAAGCCAGAAAGCATGTTGTGCTTTCTGTGCAACAGAGAGGTTCTTCTCTTTTGGTCAGTGTGTAGTTGTTCCTGTGCAAATCAACAAATCCAGGATAGGTGAAAAGTCTTCACAGCTGAATACTTCCACCACCACGTTTGACTGTATGTTTTATGCACTGCTGCATTAATCTCTCATGCAATGCAAATGTTTCTTCATATAGGCTCTCCGATCGCAGCCATACAATTCAAAGTTCAATTCATCTATCAAGAATACTTTCTTCCTAATTTTACTGTTTTATTTATTTTGTATTCTTACTATTTAGGCAGTTAACTTGTCCTTTATCTTGGATATCGATTCTGTTCTGTCACATATGGTTTTTAGCTTGACATACAAGTCATCAGATGTTGTGGTCACCTTATTGCTTTGGAGAAACAGGGCTCAGTTTGTGAAAGTTTCTCCAGTATGCATTGTATTGCCCCTTTACCAACTCTCAATTTAGCTGCAATTTGGCACAGTTTTTCAGCACTCAGGAGAACAATTTGGCTCTGAACCACTTCACTAATCTGTTCTGACTTTGCTATGAACAACAGAAAAATACCTTTCAACAAAAGTCATTTTTCAAAATTAAAGCAGTAGCAGCAGTGGCAATAACACATGGAGGACAACATTAAATTAGTCAATTTGTTTTTAAAAGACCAAAACAACTCACGCTAGTTTAGGAGCATACATGAGAAAACATAAATAAATGGTGTCAAACAGGATATTTAGATCACTTCAGTTTCACATGAGCATTTCTCAATGATCTAAAAAAAATGTTTTTGTATTCATAATTAAGAAGTATGAACTTAGTGAAAAAATACACAATAATTTCTGATAAATAATGAAAACAAAGAGTTCCTGGTTGTGAACTCAGACTTGTCCACCTTACTGTAGTTTACAAAGATAGCAAACGCTAATGAAAGACAAGCAAAACAAATGTATTAATAAAAATGGGAAATGAAAAGTTATTGTTATTATAATATTCAAAATCCTTACAGTTCAGTGTAAGTCACACTGGGCTTTAGCTCCTAATCTGATCCCAATCAGGACCCTAAATCCAGTCATCTTTATTCCTCTACTCGCTCACTGATGTAGGCCACTAAGGACCTGCACACAATCTGCTGGCACAAATCTTTAGCACTGATCTCTCATGTCTAGTTAAGCTCATTCCCCAGCTGGAAACATTGTGTACCTGTCAAGGACATGTGATGAAATAAAAGGTCTGGTTTTCCCTGTAACATATGGCATTTAGTGCATGCTTTTACCCAAGGCGTCTTATAGAGCTATGTATAGTTTTTCACATGGGCGGTCCCAGTCACATACAATGAGCTTACTTCCCTAACTGTCCTAGACAATGAGTAACACAGCACTGAGTGGGACGGCAGTAGGTAATACAATGCGCCAATACACTGCACATACATGCCCAAAGCTTGGGCATCTAAATCTAGTGATGCCATCAAGAGGTTGTAGAATTTTCAGGGGTCCTTGTTGAACTGTTGAAGTCTGAAATGTTTTGTGTTAAGTGATTTATGAATAAGCAAACAGGACATAAATCATGGATCTGACAACTCCATATTGGCCAGATTGGCTGAAACAACACTAGAAAGCAGCAGTTTGAGGTGCTCACAGAGGACCACATTCTGACATATTCTGGCCGTGCTGATATCCAGAGGAAAGCTGCTCTCAGTGTCAGGCCCTATCCCTGTGGCTCACCATTCCTTCCAACTCCTGTCCCACCATGATTGGCTTAAAGCTGCTTGCATTAGCCTCTACCTGCAATATAATTCTGATCTCTGCTGGAATTGTCAGAACTGCTACAAAAAGATGGACTTCATCCCAAACAGATTGGCACACAATTTCTGCAGTCCAGTACTCACCATCTGATTCCTACATTCACAGTCCATGTATCCACAAGGTGACAAACTCAGCCTTCCCTTGTTATCTACAAATCCTAATAGCATTTCCATTGCTTCCTTTTCCTCCGATTAGTGTAAAGCCTTAAAATGCTTGGACCATCTCTTTGTCTCATCCCTGTTGTGTAGACAGCCTGTTTTACTCTGTAATATAAACCCCTATCATTTCTCCCTTATGTTTATGCATTATAATGATACTAGAACCACTAGAACTTCCCATCCTGTCAATACTGAAAACTTTTCCTGTACTAAGTGCACTTCTGTTTTCAGAACTTGCCCTAGAGCAAGCCCAAAAAGTAGTAGTGGACATAGAATGATAATTCCACTCTTCCCATTCTAATAAACCATTACACTTGGTCCACTAGTATATCTTTAAATAACCTTGTCTACTCAGTTTTGTGAAGAGTTAAGGGTGTTAGAAATTCCACATAATCTTAAACAGAGGAAAGGGCATGGTATGCTCCATATGACTGAAAGGAACATTGTTCCTAAGCTTGATCATGCAAATATGTTGGTGACTCAAGCTGATTCAGACATTTATAATCACTGAAACCTGGCTAAAGAAATGTTTTGTTGATTGTGATGTTGTGCTGAGTGGGTATATCCATAGAATTGGCAAATATGCTATAGCCACCAAAGTACTACCTAGTATTCCTGTAAAGCTACTGTTATTTGGAAGTTGGTTAATTATCCAAAAATGTGAATTTAGTGGACTGAGGTTCAGATATGTGTAAAACTGGCCGAGACTCAAAAAGTCAACATAAGTGCAGTGCAAATACTGGCATATTGACCTGATCATCAGAATAAGTCTAACTGAGTCTAAAGTCACAGATGTTACAGGCAGCAGGTTCATAGGAAATGTTTTGAAATTTTGTCTGTGAAGATTCTCATTCATCCAGGTTATGGTTCTTTTAAGTGCTATACAAAGGAAGCTGGACTTGCTTGAGGTTTTTGAAGACACTTTGGCTCTCATCCAAAAGGCTTCTTCAGTTCTAATTGACTCGTGGGATATCCAAGGCCTCGTGTTGATGACCCCGCAAGAGGTTACAGTATTTTCCAACTGCTTTGATACAGTTTGCACAACAGAGTTTCAATGTGCAAAACCCTTAAAACAAAATGTTCAACTCTTAATTTTGGGCTCAAAATGCCACGCAGCATGCAAAATAAACACAACTGCATCAAATGAGGAAGTGCATGATGCAGTATGTCTACAATACTTTGTATGTTAGCACACCATCCTGTGTCTAAAGGTAAGAATTTGGCAAGTGAGTTTGGCTCTTTGTGTCAAGAGTTTTGCACATTGAAACTGTGGTGAAAACTGGAGTCACTAAGAATTGAAGAAGCCTTTTGGATGAGAAGCGAAACATCTTTCAGTTACCTTTTTATAGCACTAGAAATGAGGAGTTCACAGACAATAAGCGCTGCTCCTGTGCCAAACTTAAAGAATTGCTTTGAAGGAAAAGAAAGTAGGCGATTTGATTGGTCATGATTTATGCTACCACCGATCACACCTACGGATAAGTGTTCTTAATCCAACCCTTTAGATACATTATACCCCTACTGTGCACTATGCTCCTTGTACCTCAGAAGCACAAGGTTTAATAGAATAACAAATCAATTGCGCAGATTTTTCAACTGTACTTTGTGCTGTGCAATTTACTTATAATATGCAGGCTCATAGATTTAAGGCTGAACTGTGATCTGACCATGCCCAGAAATTCCTCAGAACAAAATGGTCTGATCAGCCAAATGAGCTGTGTTTTGTAATACAGCAAAACGTTTTATAATCTGGTGGTTGCTTAAACCTACACAAAGCAATTTCAGAACCCAACATCAATCCTGAAACTAATGTGTGCTTTGTGGATACTTTTTGAGAAGCAATGATACAAACCAACAGGCTATCAACTTGCATCGACTATCCATGTTGCTGTTTTCAGCCCCCTTCCTCATCCTCTCCTATGTTTGTTGTCAAAATACACGCCACACTCCAGCTCCTCCCACTCCTTCTTCTACTGTTTACAATAAGCTCTTCACGTCACAAATTTTGAAAAATCACAATGGCATAATCCATGAAGCGATGGGTCACAACAACTGAGGCAAGAGGTGAAAATGCCACGTTCGAGTATGTACGAGTCAAAAAGAGAAAATGATAAGAAACATAACAAAACACGCCACAGTTGATTTAGCCTATCTATTAGCCTGCGGGCATAGTGCTTGGCAAAGTGTGTCTTACTACTGGCACCATACTGCCATGACATATGGTTTTGGAGACTCAAGTACCATTTAGAAGCAAAGTACACTGTTGACGCCGACAATACCAGCAACATTAGCAGTAATGTCACCACAGGAGGACGCCTTCGGCAGACTACTCTTCACATCGCTCATGAGAAACCTGTGGACAAGTCAACCTGCAGCAAACTAATGAAAACAATAGCAAAGTGGGTAGCTGCAGTTAGCAGGCTAATTCACACTGTGGAGAACGAGGCTTGAGAGACATAATTCAGATCGCTTCAAACCAGCCAGAGCCACCACTGTAACAAGAATACATGAGCTGTATGAAAATAAGATGCAAAGGATTAACAGAAATGAATAGAATTTACTACAAAGTGAATTGGTCATATTTTCACCATTTCACTGAATTCCTTGCTGGCTAAGACATCTCCTACCAGAGGAATCCCTACCTGAGGATACAGTATGTCCATGCAGCCATATTGCTATTGGTCAATAACTCATACAACCTTATGTCTACCATTCCAAACTATCCCTTAAGAGGTCTGATCTGGAAACCTTAAAAGCCACGTTTGGGAAAGCTGTAAACAATATCATACAAAGTGTGAATTAATCAGCTCGCTACCAGAAGCTTCTTACTCATATCATACTGCTTTTTTTATTATAATGTAAATCTCATTGTCAGTGCTTGTTTATGAATCACAATTGAGCAGCAGTGGAGACTGCACAGGTTAGCCTGGAGCCAGACATGCCAACTCAACAGCCCATTGTTTGTGAATAAAGGAATCAGGAGGAAAAGACTGTGAAAAGCTTGCTGCTTGCCAAGCTTTTCACCTGTGCTTGCGGTGCAAGTGCATTTTGCAGCTCAATTTCCCCAACTTGAAATTCACTTCTCAAATTGCTGTGATTGGTGCTGCACATGAACAACAACTCTTTTGTCAGAGTGAGTCCTGGCTCGCTGTTCCACATCGATCTTTCATCCTTAGTCCATTAAGACTGACTATATGTCATATAGAGTGGGACACCTTAAAGGTATGGTAAACAAAAATATGAAATTCTTCATTCAAATGGTTTATATTGTATATATTGTCATCAGTGGGTGCAATAAACATAATGGAACTGCAGCTGAAGTCCTTTCGATGTAGAGGGAGGCCCATCAGTTGATTTCTCCTGAATCAAACCAGTGGTTTTGCTGTGGACTCAAAGCTACTTTCACACATACCAGTGGAGTGACCCGACCAGAACATGACCTCAGTCTTTTTTCCTCCCACTCGTTTGATTTACTCTTTAACTGCAAGGATCATTTTACCAGTCTAATATGATATCAGAAGGTGAGGGCTCACATAACGCTTCAATTGTTTGATGTGGAGCCCAGCTAGTAATGATGTTAGTTGGACTTTCTCACATAAACTCTACTTCAAAGTGAAATTTTAGCAAGTGAGCTCTACAGCAATGTTCGCTATGAAACAGTGAGAGACCCATGGCCACTCCAAGCAGCTCCAACAAGCAGAATAATTTCACTACAGCTGGTTGGTCTTACCAGAGTCACGACAATGCTGTTATCCAACAAATGGACCTCTCAAATCTTGCTGGATAGCACCCAAAAATACTACTAAATAAGAAAATCCTTTATTTTAAGTTGATCATCCCTTTAATGATCTCTTCCATAGAAGGGAAACATATGACCAAAATCATAAAGCATGCAGAGCTATTGTATTACTGTGATTTAAATTGCATTTGAATCTTTTGTTCATCTGTATGAAGATGTGCTAATGTAAACTGACACTACCCACATCCCTCTTTCCCTTTTGAGTTGATATTACAAGTGCCCCACTTACGCTGAATTCACCCTACTTTGATTACTTTCATATATTCATATTAATATCTGAAATGGAGAGAAACAAAATCTTTTCAGATGTGATATGCAAATCAAGCCATGACAACGCTCTGAACCACAACACGGTACTGTGAAGAGTGGGGTTTGTTGAGCTCTCAGTGTGTTGTGTGGGTGCCATCACATAGATTTTCATTAGTCGATTTAAATTTGTTTCAGTTTACAAGGCCTTGTCTAAATATAAACTTCTAATTACCATGATCCAGTTTTCACAGTATTGAAATGAAGTGTCCATGCAAGCGATGTGTGACAATAATTCCTTGGAAAAAGAGAGTATTTCTTTTTATTCAGTGCATGTTCTGCATTATTTGTTTATTATTGCATGAGGGTGAGAGTAGGCAAAGAAAGGCCATTTGAGTGGCTCTATGCTGTAGTATGTAGGTGTTTGTGGCAGGGAGAGATGGAAAGAGAAGGAGTGGGAGAGAAAGAGATAAAGATGTATTGAGGATTTTGAGCCAAGCTTTGAGCCCAGTTTATCCCAAAGAGCAAAGCCACAAAGAGGAAAATACAAAGGCTGTGACATCATAACAGCATTAGATCCACCATATTATAACTCTGTGTTGTGTTTGTGTGTTGTTGCCATTCAAGCACTTATGATCCCCTGGAAATTTCCTTTGTGCTGTTCACTGAGTGATTCTGCAGTGATGAACTGATTTTTCTTTTTCCTTCTCTTTTGATTAAATACCGCCCTGTTTCTTTAATTTTCCATTTATTCAAAGTACTCATGGTGTTATCATTCTATACAGATGTGTATGTCTGCATACAAAAGTGAATGGTTGATGTGCATGTGCACAGGCCTATTTGTATGTATGCTTTGTGTCATGTATTATAAGTGACTACTCTGTGTTCAGTTTTATATTTATTATCCATCTCTGAAGGAAATGAAAAGAACAGTTCAAGGGCATTTTCATTTTTAACTATGAAGATGGAACACGGTGGGTCTCAGACAATTTCATGATACCTTGCCTTGTCTTGAATCTTATTCATGTGTTTCACGTGAATGCTATATGAATTTACAATTGACTGAGCTAATGTGATCTTGAATGGAGTAGGGTCAGGATAAAGATGACTACATGTGAGATGAGAACTGTCATCTATAACTATCTGTGAGAGATCATTAAACTGAGAAATCCAAAGCATTCTGAATGATAAAACACAATTCCATGCTTTGATTGTGGCCTTTGCTGAAATTTATTTAACACAGGGACACATTTTGATCAAAATTCCATTACAACTAGTGTATATGAATATAACCCTGATACAGGACACTTTTGTAATCTTTGGTCATGTCATTTATTGTATCTGCCAAACGGTCCTGTGCTGCTCCATGGAGAATTCTCCCTACAAAAGTCAGGGAGGTCAATAACAAACAAAAATAAATAACAAACTATGTGAATTTCACCAAACCAAACAAATGTCTAATCCTTCACTTGTCCGCCTTCACCGCGCTGATACACTACATCTCCAATGTACTCCAACTTTTCGACCTAGTTAAAGAAGTATAACTGATTTTCTACTGTAACAAAATCAAACAGCAGCCTCAGCTTCTTTGTTGGTGCTGTACTTCCAAGCAATACGGAATCAGATAATTGGTGGGGCTGTTTTACATCCCAGTTAAACACAAATTTGTAATAAGATCTTGCTGGGAGAGAACTGTGAGGAATGATTTCAACTATCACCACAGTAAGCTACATATTACAAGTTTTTCCTGCATTTTGGAGGAGATTAGTGACAAGGAGTCAGGACTGACCCTGTTCAAAATCTCAGCTATGAAGTAGCTGCTGCAAGGAATTGTGGTGAAAAGTGTCTGGAGCCTGTCATGGCAGCAACCTGAGAGGCTTCTGTGGGCCTAGTTGGTACTCCTGTCTTCAAGTGACCACCTGTCTGCCTGTGTCAGTACATTAAATAGTCTACTGTGGATATAAGGAGGTGGTTGAAGTACTGGGAGGAGCTGAAAGGGCAAAAGTGGCAAAGGGAGTACAAACTGCTAATTATGGAGAAACCAGGTGATCAAGGAGGGCGGGTGCAGAAAAAGGACCAATCCAAAATTGCAAGTGTCTTTTCCACAGTGTGGAATCTCTGTTGAATCTCAGGCTTTGCTTAACAAAGAGCTTGGTGAGCTCTTTGTAAAATTGCTTTCGGTCGGTTAATTCTGTGTTTGTTTTGTTCAATTTGTGTTTGTGTCTCAGCAGCTTAGCTGATACTAAAATTCTAAGTAATCTGTTTTAAGTTGAAAGTGTGATTTGCTAAATTATCTTACTAGTTTGGCTGAAATTTGTTTAAAATTATAAGTGTGAGTGAAGTCCAGAGATTAGAGACACATGGCTATGGTTGCTCTGTAGCAATCTTCCTCTGCCCTACTTTTGTAAGAGAACTTTTACCTTCTATGCCATGTGTCTCTTTCCTCTCTCTCCCTTACTCTCTAGACTCTCTCTGCCGACTAACCATAAACCCAGCTTGATCCTCTTCACCTGCTCCTTGGTTGTCTACATCTGTGCAAACTCATGGAACAGAGCTTCAGGCTGTTGAGATAAAATGGAGAAAATCAAATTCCCCTAATGGCCTCAAGGCCTATCACCTTCCTCCCTCAAACTTCACCTCTGCTGTGTCAGCAGCTAAGACTTTCCTCTACACTGTGGAAATTCGCTCAACTGCCTCCAACCCCCGCAAACTATTTTCTACCCTCTCCACCCTCCGCTCATCCTCCCTCTACCCTCTCTGCTGATGACTTTCTCACCTACCCAGAAGGTGGAGGACTTCAGTGTCGCCTTCCACTTCCCTATCACCAACAATATCATTCCTTACTTGAAACCTGCCTCCATGCCCTGGCCTCCAGGCTTACCTCCCTCACCCCTCTACCCCAGAAGATGTCTCATGCTTGTCTGGTCCAATCAGGCCACCACCTGCCCTCTTGATCCTCGATCCTTCCCACCACTCTCCAAACCATCTGTTCTGACATCATGCCTTTCCTCACTACTCTTATCAATTCCTCTGTGTCCTCTGGCTCTGTTCCTGATGCTCTAAAGACTGCTAGAGTCCTCTACTGAAGAAACCTTCCCCGGACTCCATTGGTATTCACATCTACAGACCAGTATCATTGCTGTCCTTTCTATCCAAAACCCTTGAGCAAGCAGTTTCCAATCAGTTTTCTCTGTTTCTCTCTTAGAATGACCTCCTGGACCCTCTTCAATATGGCTTCAAGGCTTATTTTATGGAAGTACTACAGATTTCACAACATAAATTCACAATCCCTTGATTTTCAAATTTGAATTTTTGTTGAAACACCCACCAAACACCCAGCTAATTGCTTTTGTTACTAACAGACATTCCCATTCATAAACCATGGAACTGACTAATTGGAATTCACTGTGTAAAGCAAATTTTCCCGGGGAATATTTTTCAGCAGAGAGATGGTTTAAAAGAGCAAATTGTCAGCATGACTGGATCAACAATTACAAAAAAAAGAAAAAAAAAATATATATTTTTTCTATG
>OMLF01011293.1:23231-33913 GCA_900302615.1 Holocentrus rufus
TTCAAGGCTTATTTTATGGAAGTACTACAGATTTCACAACATAAATTCACAATCCCTTGATTTTCAAATTTGAATTTTTGTTGAAACACCCACCAAACACCCAGCTAATTGCTTTTGTTACTAAAAGATTGATTGACTCAATCCCAATCATGAGGTAGGATCCACACAGCACTCGCCCCCATAAGACCCCTGCATCTCTCTGCATCACCGTCTCCTTTTTTCACACAGCCACTGAATGCACCCCAAGGATTCCTAGGTTCAAGTCATCACAATATGACATTGAGGCTTCTTTTAGTTTGAGGGTGATGATATATTAGTGTGGAGAAAGTTTGAAGTCTCTCAAAGTTAATTTTCACATTCTATTGGAATGAATGGAATCCAGTTGATTACATTTATTTCATGATTCTAATTTATGGCTGTTTGCTTTGGGAAAAGATTAGCAGAAAGTATATGCATTTTGTAGACATTAAACTAACTATGTAAAGTCACTGGTATGGCTCTTTTTTAAAGAATTTTTTTTTTGGCATTTCTACTTTATTCGACAGCGACAGTATAGATAAACAGAAAGTATGGGGGAGAGAGAGGGATGACATGCAGCAAAGGGTGTGGGTTGGAATCAAACCCATGTCGCTGCCATAATAATATGTGGTATGTGCTCTACATTGTGATCCACTGGAGCTCCCCTCTGTTATGGTCCTTTAAGGAACTTGAATATATAGTTGAAAGTGTCTTTTGCATTATGTGTCCATGTACACCAGTCCACAATCTTTAAAGTCAGCTGCAGGTCTGGATCAGTGTATCTATTAGGCCTTCTCAGTTGTGATGTGCGAGAGATGGCAGACTGTGAGAGAGCAAGCTGAGGTATTGGATTCTCCTGGAAAACAAACACATTTTCCTGAAAAATAAATCGACATAAGAAACCCCTAAACTGATACCTGTGGAACAATAAAGATCCAGACATGCTCAAATTTGGGAATAGGCTGTTTGACTAAAGCTCCTCAACTATATTCGAATTGTAAAGATCGGCAAACACATGGAACAAAACCATGTGGATTGTGAATTACTGCAGGGGTTGCATGGCCACCGACATTCAATTACAGTAAACAGTAGGGGATTGCAGACACACAGACTGAGAGGAATCTCTCACTGAATCGGTTTGTTAGGTGAGTACCTGGGGGCACGGGAATGGGAAAATAACTATCCAAGATTCATATTATGTGTTGGGGCAACACAGATGCAGACTATCTTTAACTGAACAGATTCATGCCAGGTGATATGTGAAAGGAATAATTACAAATGTACTTCCTCTTTTAATGAAACCTAACCATGATCCACTGGATTTGGGCATTTTGTGACAGGCAAACCCATCTGAAAATTACCTGTTAATTTCTCAGAGTCTGGAGAGGGTAGTCACAATTAATTAACAGAGCTAAAGAAGAGTGATAATATAGATTAAGGTCCTATTGTGGCCATAAACTTACTGCAGAGCTAGTCCAATTAAGCTCATTCAAGTTCTTTTATGGCCATCCAGTGTGTAAACTGAATGTTCTGAGGGTAGCAGCAGCAGCATTGCTGTTCCTCTCCTATGTCTTGAAAATGAGACAAATGTTTTACCAGAACAAACAGCCAGCCAACAATCACCTTACCTGTTCCCAACTGTAGTAGAGGGAGAGCTACAAGAGGATTTTCCAGAGGAGGTCTTTCCAACGGCGTGAAAAAGTTCTCCCACTGCTACCAGGTGCAGTCTGGTCTCTTGGCCAAGGGGCAGGGGCCATTTGAGATCACAACAAAAGCGGGTCCAGTGGCCTATGAACTCTACCATAATTGAGAGGCATCGAGGGTTTCATTTGAGTCTGTTCAAGCAATGGATAGAGGCATGAACACAGTTGTGGGCAGGTGTTCAAGAGGTGCAGGAGCAGGATTTTCTCTCTTCAGCTGCCAGACCTGAGTCATCCTGCATTTGATGTGAGGAGTTGGTGGCTCTTGAACTGTTGAGGCGATGACCACACGTCGGTGCAGTACATCAGCCGCAAGCTCTTCCTGAGAGAAATAAGGTTCTATATGGCCGAGAAGAGGGCTTGGCAGTGAAGTGGGCTCTCAGCACTTTAAAGTACCGTGTCATTAGCAAGGGGTTTGTGCTGCAGACTGATCATTTGGCTCTGCAGTGAATACGCAGAATGACAGACACTAATATAAGAATTACCTGATGGGCCCTTCCTCTCCAGTCTTCTCGTTTTCAGGTTAAGTACAAGCCAGGATACAAGAATGTCATCACAGGTATTAATATTTGTGTGTATGTGTGGTGGTGGTCTTTACACATATGCAAGAATTATGTGGCTTCATGAGGCCATTGAGAGCAATTTGACACCATGAATCAAGGACCCCCACTTTGAGCACTGGATGAAACAAATATACAATCTAAACTTGTTTCGCCACATGTACAGGCCTCTGATGTTGCACCATCCTGCAATTTCAACTTTTGTTTGCCTTGTATGACTTGAGATTGTCTTGACGAGTTCCACTGTCAGCTCTGTCTTGTTCTCAAACTGAGTAGAAAGGTCAAAAATGATGTACTAGTCAATGAGTTGGCTCAGAAAGATCGCTTTTTGTGTCCATGTGACATACAAAAGAAAACTGTATCTCACAGCACAGAAAAAAAAAACAAAATAAAACAAGAAGCGCTGTGCGAATAGTTTGACTGGCTGAACATTTAGTCTGATCTCCACTTTTTAAAAGTGGAAGTTTAGGGGACAATCGCTTCCAAACTATGACCATATAATATTGATCATTCTGTCCATATTTGAGTTCAATACATCTTACCAGTGAACCCATTATTTACATAACCAACTCCTTGAAAAAACTTCTGAGGTGTCCAGTAATAACCCTAGTCCTAGTCTAGTTCTAATGATTATATATTTGGTCAAAATGGGAATTACACGATTATCATCGTTATTGTCACATAACTGAGTTTATTTTACCTGTTTGACAACAACACAGATACTGGATGGTCATAACAACCTTTTGTTGGTTCTAAAGTTAATTAAGGCTGACATATTCAGTCCATGCAGCCATGGCCGTAGTGTTCATTTTCATTCTTACTGTTAGTGATCTTGACATTGCTCTAAGCAGCATTGCAGACATGGTCTCATGCTGGTGTGTGTATTATTTCCTGAATTAAATTACACTTTTAGTATCTCTGTTCAAAACTGCCCCTCTCTTATTTTCTATAACCTGTGAGTTCTGTTTGAAAGATGCATGTGTGTGTGGAAGAGAGAGAGACAGAGTCACACCATGACTAAGGGTGTACGTTGTTTCATTCTTCAGCTTGCACGCACATGTGTTGATGCTCTTGTCACTGCATCTTGTCTTTAATTGTCATCCTGATGTCTCAGACTTGTCCATCAGGAAAACAATCACATGAGGAACAAAACACGTTCCAAAGCAATGCCTGCACCGCAGGGAGGCAAGGGTTTTTGGCACGGTTTGTTTTCTTCGTCATCTCATATTGTGTCCTTTGATGGGATGCGAAGGCCATCTTTTCTGTTATCTGTTAGTGTTCAACCTGTATATCAAACAATAAACTAAACGGACTGGGGTAGCCATGTGAACATGTCATCCCCACTGCTGCTACAAAGGGGAACACTGGAAAAGGCAAATGGATTACCAAATACAAGCTTTGTTTGCATTGCCTACAGGGACCAAAGGGGCAAAATAAGATCCTTGTATCATTTATGTGACATCTTACCTCCGCCATGCCCATGCTATCTTTAGAAGAAAGATGAAATATACTTAGCATAAACTGTAAATATTTTAAACATTGGAACTCCCTCTGCCTTCACTTTGGCACACTTTTCAAGAATAGCACCACGTCTGCAAACAATAAATAATTAAAATACACGTTTTAAAGCACACACATGCATGTTGGTAGCTTAAGAGGATATGACTGGCTATGAGAGGATGTGACTGTAAAGCAAAATCTTACAGTAAGATACGTCTATGTATAGATGCCATAACTGCATTTATATAGTCTAAAATGTTCTGGACTTAAAAGAATGACTATGATTCTGTCAAATATTATATGTATGCTGGGAGAGTGAAGTTGAAGTAAATTTCGGAGGAAACTGTATCTCCATGTTCTTTTTAACAACTCTCAATGATTACATAAATTAGATACATAAATTACATAAATTAGAAATAAAAATCAAGCCTTAAAGACATTAGTATATTTAAAAACAGGAATTGCAGCATAGATTATGTTTCTGGTGCCATTTTCTTGTTTTAGGATGTAATTCTGTTTGTCCGCTGGTAAACTGGCCAAATACAATGCATATAGAGAGCAGCTGCAGCTACAGTGGAGCTTGATGGGAGAAAGAAGTGTTCTCTCACTCCTCTATGATGAATTTCTCCCTGTATGTTTGTTTGTTTGTTTGTTTGTTTTGTTTTGTTTTGGGTTTCTTTTTAACGTAGCTTGCGAATCAATGAATCTACAAAGCAGCCCTTTCTTTTATTTTATGAGTTGTCATTGAAACCTGCTCATGCTTCTGTTTTAGATCACTGATTTGTTTTTGTTTTTGTTGGATTCACTTTTGGATAGTTAGCCATGGAATAACAAATTAACAACATTAAACAAAATGGCATGACAAGAAATGCAATGTAAATCATGACACCATGTTTTTAAACAGTTTTAATATGTTTTAGGTTGGAATTCCCCTTTAAGTATAGTGAATTTAAGTGAGATTACCGTGTATGTGTGAAGAGAAATGGCTGATCCAAGGAATAGACTTATTCTCACAATTCTATGATTGAAACATCCGTTTAGATTATCTCATTCTCTCCTCAACAAAAAACACTCTGTAGAGGCAAAACATCCATTGCAAGTGAGCAAAATGCATGAAATTTTGCACAGTACTGTTCTAGTAAAAAAAGTGAGTATACTGAACTATGGGTCCAACTCTCTCCATGGTGATGCTGCAACAACTGACTGAAGATTCTTTAAAAATCAGACATAAGTGCTACAACTTCTTTTTTTATCAGTTCTCAAATTTTAATTTTTTCAGCTGGTTCAGTCTCATCCAAAATGAAACATACCACAGCACGTGACAAATCTTTATGATGGCGGCACTTTAGACACCATCTAAATTCTAAAGCGTTCTGCAGATGTGCAGAGAGCGTGTATTTTCCCTCTTTTTTTCCCTATTGATTAAACAGTAAAGCTTTGCCCTCTCACCAAAGTGCTGCTTGCAGTGATAACTGTGTTTTTGTAATTGCTCTGTCTGGAAAGCACTGCTCGTAAAGTATTGTGTTACCGTAGTTGTGTTGATAAGGTCATGAGAATCACCCTGGGTCTTCTGTTTCAAAGATAGTGTCTGAGTTGTCTCTATTATTTCAATCGCTGACATCTTTAACAGCCAGTAACATCTGATTTTCTTGGTGGAGTAAAGTGGATGTTAACACTCACACAGAGATTGATTTTGCAGTGGGTATGAACATGGTGGATGTGGGCAAACAGTGAGTCACCTCTCTTCTAATGGAGGTCTCAGTAATGGTTGGTCAGGGCAATCTTTTATTGCTGAGGTCCACTACCAAGGGCAGGAGCCAACCCAGCCTTCTGAGTCAGTGTTGGTATGGATGTATTTAACTTTTTTGCCCTGAACCAATGTCAAAAGTACAAATTGTCCTTGTGAAACTGTACATAATTGTAGTTTTGGAGTAGGCCTGGGCAATAAGTCGATATTATATTAATATCGTGATGTAAGAATAGATATCATCTGGGATTTTGGATATCGTAATGTCGTGATAAGGCATAAGTGTTTACTGTTTTAAACGTCTGCATTACTGTAAATCAATGGAGTTTTCTGTATTTATTAGACTGTTCTAGCTGCTCTGTTATTTACCTCAACCTGCCTGGTTATCATATCCCCCTTACTGCTGATTCTTTATCAAAATTCTGATTGTATAAATATTTCTGAAAGCGCCAACAGTCACCCCTTAAGTATCGTCGCAGTATCGATATCGAGGTATTTGGTCAAAAATATTGTGATATTTAGTTTTGTCCATATCACCCAGCCCTACTCTGGAGCGTGCAAAGGACATGAGAGGACAAACTGCACATCCATAAGGGACGCTGCACTTAAACTGCATCTCTCAGCATCACTTGTGTATGTTTTCATTGATGCATTAATTCAAATTATCCCACATCTCGGCGCGGCTGTTCCTTTAAAGAGTGATTCCAGTTACCTTCATCATGGGCTTTATTTTCTTTGTTTTAGCCATTATGATGATTTATCCTATTGAAAATTTCATTGCTTATCTTACCATAGAGCTTTCATACTTGAGGTTGCTGGAAGTCCAATACACACACATGGCCAACAGACAATGGCCAGCAGTTGAAAAGTGGCCATTAAATAGCTGCAGCTGAACAGTTATGGAGGCATTCTATCGTAAATGTCCCACAACAACGATATGCTGCAACCAGTATGATAAAAATTTATCTGCATACCTATATGCTCTAGAAAACCCAGGCACTGCGTGGACTAGATAAGCCAGGGGTTGGTTTTTAATTAAATTTCGCTTGAGTTGTTGAAATCAGCAGGGCTGAGGAGCACATAGTTGGACATACATGTAACACATTATTTAATAAATAATTAAAGATAATGAAATAATTAAAGGAGATAATGAAAGATTTAAAATAAGAAAATTATTCAGTTGAGAGACATTCGTACTTGGCAATAGAAAGATGGGACATTAATAAATTTGTGCACAAGATGGAAAAATGATATGGTTTACTAGAGTTGTTCACAAATAAGAGTAATGATGATTAAGGGGATGATTTATAAATTCTCAAAAAAATATACATTTTAAATTATTTACATCTAGAGGGAGTTATTTATTCAGTCTTATTTTCTTCCAGAGCAGCCTGCCCACAGACCTCCCTAATGTATAAACATTGTCTGGTAGTAAAGTCTCTCCTTTTTTAAATAATCAACTGTAGCCTAAGCCTTTCCATTTATGTTGTTGCCTAGAAATAGGTCTATTCATTTTAGGTTTAAAGATGTTGTGATCACAAGTCCATAGGCCTATGTTTGAAGTTAAAACATTCCATTATATTTGTTTGATTGAACATAACTCGCTTAAAGGCATGATGGAAAACAATATCTCTTTTATTTCTTTAATGAAGGGAGCTTTGTTGATGTTATGGTTGGAACAAGACATGGATGAGGTTCATGGCACATAAAAGTATTGTGCTCATATTCAAAACTACATAACATTGTTTACTAGCCAACCTAGCAGGGTTCTGTGTTTACATTTGATGTGCTGTTCTGATAGGTTTGAGCATTTAAATGATACAAGACAAATTCTTCATTTCCATATATTCTCTCTCTCTTCAAACGTTTTATTACAGCCAGTCAATCACAAGTCAACAAATCATAACAACAAATGATAAAACAGCAAAATTTTTGACCATATATGTACTCTCATGATTTTTGCCAGTCTACCGTAATCACTTCTAACGGTCCACACTTCACAACTTCCCCTTTGTTGGCTCACACTGTCTGGGATGTCCCAAATTATTAGCTACCTGCATAGGTGATTGCATGGTCATCAACTGCTCTTTTCATTACACCAAGAGGTGCACATCTAACTATAAATGGAGGAATCTTTAGCTGTCTCTCTGTCCTTCAATTTTCTTGACAACCATTCATCCAAAGGACTTCACGCTTCACACAAGGAAGTGCAGTGTCGACTGGGATGTTTTTTTTGAATGAGCCGTTCTCGAAATAGCTGCAAAAATTGATTTTCTAAGTGTTAGTTATCTTTGTCATTGACGGAATGAAAAAAAGCGGAACTCAGCTGCGAGGGCAGTGCGACACTCAGACAGTCTTCAGAATGCACACGCTCAGAGTTTTAAAGCACACACACGCAAGAGTTTTGTAGTGCATCTTGTGAACTTCTACGCCATCACCCACAGACAAAATCGGAGGGGAGCAGCGAACTGCAGCAGTAACAAACTGCAAACAGACTGACCAACACGCACTTCAGACTGGAAAAGGATTTGTCGAGTGTAAAGTCATTTGGATGAGCGCTTCTCACCACATGCCAAACAATCAGCCCCTTCGGACAGGCACATTTTGAATGGGCATTGCACTAGTCAGGTTTAAGGCCATAATCATAATCACAATCAAGATAGTCAAAGTTTACGTGTAAAGCACACAATTCAGATGGTTTTTCAGAGTCATTCTCCTCTGCCCTGCCCCAAGAGCTGTTCAACATTTAGTGATTCATGGTTCCCATTGCCATCTCTCTGCTAGAGCACTGATTATGTCTAAACCAAAAATGAGCGCTTCAGTGCCCTCATGTTGTTTGATTTGGCCAATAATGGAGTTTTTTTTTTTTTCTTTTTCTTTTTTTTAACAGGTCTGCTGATAGGCAGCCAAACTTTGACAGTGTTGTGTGAAACTGTTCAGAAGTTATTGTTAGAACTTATGCCAGCTGTCATGCCCTCCTTTGGTCAGTAATCAGTTCGTCTTTGCCCCATAACAAACCTTTCCACAATATTCTGTGCAAATCCATTATAACTTTTTAAGATATTCTGATAACAGACAGACAGAATGGGACGAAAACATAACCTCTGTCTAACTTCGCCGGGGGGGGGGTGACAAAAAGCGTATCATGCAGTAACTTTTGATAGTCTTGAGTTTTGTAAAATAATGCTTTTGGCTTGTTTGTTTGTTTAAAATTATGTTTTTACTTGTCGACTTGGCATTTACACACATTTGGTGTGATCTCAGAGGGTCTCCCTCCCTTCAAAGCTGCCAGACAGGCTGACCTACTACAGTGCACAGATGGAACACTGAGTCCCTTTAGGGGACGTAGTATTTTGCTATGTTGTCAGAGCCACAGTATTAAACAGTAAAGCTTAATATTTACCATTCATTATGGGGCAGGTGCGTACAGATTCACTTTGCATGATGATGCAGACTGATGCAATGTCACAACATTCCTGCTGCATTGTTGTATTGTCTCATGTTCCTTCATAAAATTTACCGGTCAACTGCTCCAATTGGCTCAACCAAAATGGAGTTTGGATTTTACAAATATATTCAATATCTGTGTGTATGTGACATGTGATGCTGAATTCTCTTTTCATGACTGTGCTTCCTCTCTTCACCAGTCCTTGCTAAGGCATTATGATGGGTGTATAAAATACAGATATGATCTGTTTATCTTTTTTCCATTTAACAGAGACAGACAGACAGACAGACAAAAAGATAGATAGAGTACTTCATTGAAATTGTTCTGTTACAGCAGCCAGGTCACAGCCTGCAGTTAAAAACAGCCTAAGTAAGGTCACTGAGAACAAAATAAAATAAAACAGAAATAAGAACTAAAAATAAATAAGATAGAAAAATAGGCATAAATAATAGCTTACTCTACAGAGTCTTAGCACTACGACCAATAATAATATACTGCCCATAAGTAGTGCAATCAAGCAACATAAGTCCTGGTGATGCAAGGGCGGTAAGTGGTACCAAAATATATGCATTGCCTGCATTGACATGGCAAGGTGCTAATGAACAATAAGAATAAATTGTACACTAAGTGTGATGTATTCATGTATAGGAACTATAGTAAGGCGATTGTAAACATTGAATGCGCCACATGTATTACATAAAAAACTGTAATATGTTGGTTGTTGTACTATATCTTACGTAAGTTGCATGTATGTGCAGATGTGCAGGTGTAAGTAATAATGTGTTATCAGCCCAGTGGAATGGTGTTTTCAAGTGCATCTGCATTAGGAAATACATCTCCAAATGTTTTCCTTAAACATGAATAAAAATAACAGAGAACACTGTAAATCAAAATAAAAATATATTTCTAATACTGATACAGATACTTTTACTCTGTGCACACCCAGACACATCTGATATTCCAAATTATATTGCAAATGTGCTGCACCAGAGCAAATCCTTTTCATGGAACACCTTATCTCTGACAGCCAATATGGTAGGAATCACAAACGTTATCCACGTTTCCAATTATAATTTTCCAAATAGATTTGCACTTTGTCCTCAAAAATTCATCATCCTTCACAGATTTACAAGCTTTAGCACTTTTTAAAATAAAGTATGTTACATGCAGAGCACTATATACAACCTATATACAGGACTTTGGTAGATATATAGAAGCAATTCATTCATATTTTCATTCATACTCAGCTAGGACACACATACATTCATGCCATGCTCATATCCATTCATAATGGTGCTCACGTCTGCAGGCATACAGTCACTGGGGAGATGAGTGCTTCTGTTCCACAGTAGGCAGCTCACAGCACAGTGGGGGTCGGGGTTGTATGTGTGATGCTCAATCTGCCCCAGGCAGTCAGCACATGCAATCTCCCCGTGAAAATTTATTCATACACACCCACATATTAACTGTCTCACAACTACAATAACATGTGTACGTCCACACACATGCACATTTGTTTTGTTTTTTCCCCCCAAATTGTTCATGGAAAATGAACATTTACAGATAAGCAAATGCATGGTACTCAGTCAAGAGAACAATAATGAACACATTTGCATGCACTGACCTCCTGCGTGTACATCTGTGTGCGATGCCTAACTATGCATCCTTTGTGTTGTAGTGAAGTGTGTGTGTGTATAGGTGGGTGGGAT
>OMLF01011293.1:35229-48910 GCA_900302615.1 Holocentrus rufus
CCTGCCACAACTGATAGTGTTTCTCCAGAATGAGACGTTTGGTGTGCCTTTTATAAACAAGCCAAGCAGCAATGAAAGCAGAGATGGGATTCGCTGAAGGCAAGACACAGCGCAATTCATATATGGATTCATAAATGTATGAATGCAGGAGTGCTAAAAATAAAACCTGTTTTATTTATTTTCTCAATCCCCCCTCTCCCACTCTCCCCGCCCAAAATCATTCAGGCCGTGCTTCTGCTTTCCTCTCTGTGGAGATGCTCTAAAAATAGAGGTCTTGCCCGTGCACGTTCCAGAATTATTTCCTTGAGTCTCTCTCTCTCTCTCTCTCTCTCATACACACTCTCTTTGTCCCTCTCTTCTCTCTCTCTCTCTCACACACGTACACATACACACACTCACACATACACACACAGGTAGACACATGCTTTCATTTAGTTCGCTAATTAATTTCTTCTGCTGCTTTGTCTGTTTTTAAAGAAACAGGTAGGCAAGAATGAATTAGAGGGAATGGCATGCAGGGGGATAGTGTTCCTAATCTTAATTAAATATGGCAAAATCTATTCCCACACTTCATATAACAACAAAAGAAACTGAATTTCACTTGTCTGTTATTAACTATCTATGCTATACTGTTTTCAGAACAATATTATAACCTCTTAATTCACAAACTGCATAAAAAAATTCAAAACTTGTTTTCAGTGAAATCAAGTTTACTGCTAGTTTTAAGAAATATATGTATAGCCTGTCAATACATACATATTTGAAGCAGATCCTCCTCTCTATTTAGGTATGCATCACCTATTCCAAATCAGATGCACTGTACATGTCACATTAAAAAAAATCATTGCATTGTAATCAATCATAGAGACTGATTGTGAGCATTATTGCCTCTAGGGATGTCACAAGAACCAATTCTACAGATAACATGTCAATGTAACATGTCATGTAAAGTTTAAATGTCACCATTTAAACAAGGGTTTTTATATTTTATTTTTTGTAACTAACATATTCCAACAGATTTTACAATTTTTGTATGGTTATTTGCAAAGATGTACACATTTATGGGCTTCTCTCTCAACGCTGGCAGTATGCCTATTTTTCCACATCTCGGTAAATGTTTCCCCCTCTCCCGGTCCCAGGAGACCGCTCCAGCATTGACGCTCAGTGCGCTTATTTTTCCCCCTCTCCCAGTCATTTTTTTCTCCCCTCTTCTGTTTTTTTCTTCTTGTTTTATCCAAGGCCACCAACTGCAGCTCATTCCAAATTTGTTGCATGCTAAGAATGGATACACATTCACGGTCCAGGCATATACTGGGTTTTGACCTTGTTATATGTCTTGCTATATGTTATATAATACCTTAATAATGGTTGGTTAAGTGAAGTTAATTTAAGGAGGGAAGGGAATACATTCTCATGGCCTTGGTACAAAAAAAAATAACAGAAAGTTCTCCAAGCAAGATAAATTTACACATCACTTAAGATTCAAATGAGATTTCAAGTTTTTCCAGTATGTTTCACATTTTTTGTTGCCGTGTCTCAGAGAAAAAGTCAATCGTTCCATAGCCCAGCCCAGTTGCCTTATGCAATTTTTTTCCCCTACGGAGTATAAACATTATTGTGCATAAAGCTTGTGTTAAGATGGTCTGAGCCAAACTAAATACATTAAGAAAAAAATCCAGTCTTCCGGGCTGCTCCTTTGGCTGTAATCTCGTTTGTTAAAACAGCCAATCATGGAAGGAAGTGTTGCTATCTCAGTGCCAATCACGTCCCACACAACGTGTACTGCTGCTGCGTAGGTTCGCTTCCCTGACTTAGCTTTGCCTACTGGAGCCACAGTACATTAGCTTAGCTTACTGTAGCTACAGAATGGCAGAGAAGGAAGCCTGGTCACCAGTCCATAATCCCCCATTGCATCGGCAACTGAGACACACGCATAAGCATGCACCTGGATAGGAAGCACTTGGAGAAGGCACTGAATCTCAGGTGGGTACTGTTTGAGTTTTTTGAGCTAAAATTTCTGACAAAGTTCCACTCGCTCTACAAAGTTACCTACAGCAGCTTTAAGGATGACTTTCTGCAGAGAATAAGTGCGCACACTAAATTACTGCTGTTGTTAGTGGAACATTAGGACCCAATGGCTGCTGTGGAGGGAGTGCTGAGGAGTAATAAGTGCCTGAATATATATCACAATCACAATGAGTCTGTGTGTTGTTTCTTCCTTGGTGAGGATTCATTGACTAATCTGTCTGTTAAATATACAGCTTACTTATTGGAACAACAGCAAACTTAGATTGCCTCCTTATATCTTATGGTGGGGGTAGGGGTGGCTTCTCAGGCTGCAGCACTGAATGTTTTCTCAATAGCCCTGAATCTTTAAGTTTTTTAAAGTAACTTCAACTTCTGTTATTTCCCCTCTCGGACAGGACAGGCAAATCAGTGGAGCAAAAGTTCTCTTACTAGGGAAATAACCCCATCTATATAAATCCGCCCTAACATGAATTCTTAAATTTCTCCTTAGGGGAATCAATAAAGACAACTCTTACTCTTGCAACATTGTTATGAGGAGTTGTTGTCTTGTGCGTCATACAGTATTTCATTCAGTCTTCTCACCCCAATGAGTAAGCTTGTTAGCTAGCTGACTAGCTTATGGACTATGGGCATAACAAAGATGTCCATAGTCCATAGCCCATAGTGAGGTCAATGGCTTTTTGACAGTAGATGAGAGCATGGTGAAATTTGTGGGAAGGCTGGCCTTTCGTCAGTGTCTCCCCCTCAAACCAACAAAATGCGGTTTCAATGTTTGGGTCATGGCAGAGAGCTCCACTGGCTATGTCACAATGTTACAAGTCTGCACAGGGTGAGGAGCGACACAGGACGAGGGTCTTTGTTCACCATGTTGTCATCGATCTAGCCAGACCCTACTATGGGTCTCATCTGTTCCATTTTCATGGACAACTTCTACTCAGAGATGGGACTTTTCCAGGACATGAAGAGCCATGGACTGGATGCCTGCAGCATTGTTCATGCTAACACAAAGCGACAACGAAGAAACAAAATGCTGAGCAAGCAAGCGTTGTTGGGTAAACATGACTTCAAAGTGGCTCAAAAGGACGACCTCACTTTCTGTGTTTGGCAGGACACCAAGAATGTCATGGTACTGTCAAAAGACCATGATCCCACTGAGGTTCAGTAAAGAGAAAGAACCAAGAGTGCAACCAAACCGAGGTTGTAGTGCCAGCATGCCTTTCCAACAACCAAAAACACATGAAAGGTGTGGATTTTCTGGATCGGATCATTGGATTTTATCAGTTCCAGCATCACTCCAAGAAATGTTGGAGGAGGCTCTTCTTCTTCTTCTTCTTCTTCTTCTTCTTTTCTTCTTCTTCTTCTTCTTGGCTGTTGGATGCTACAATGCATACTTTGCTGCAGGGTGGGCTGGAGGAAAAACATTCACAGTGAAGTACAAGAGTGGCTACAAAGAGTGGCTGGAGGACCTGGAGGCACAGGAACTTGTTATGCCAGTGACAGCAAGGAGTGCTACGCAACCAACAGTACCCGAGGGAGCCACTTCTGAGCATGACTATGAGAAACTTTCTCAGAAGAAAAGGGTCTGCAGGGTGTGTGCGCTGTCAAGTGGAGGCACTGGCACGAGTGTCAGTGCCACCGTCTATGGCTGCAGCCAGTGCAACAAGACTATTTACATTGAGTGCTTTGGCAAGCATGTCCATGGACATCTTCATTTACAGTGGGATGATGACACACACTAACTGTGTACACTGTCAACAACCTTTGATACAGTTAACTGCATTACCACTGCAAGTTGTTTTTTACACTGTCAATTGTAAACAAATCAGAGTAAAATGTGTACAAATGTTTTATTTCATTTTAATTATTTTTTATGTTCATGAACATTAGGGTATAGCGTTCACAAACATTTTTTTGTGAACAATTATGTAAAGTTTTTCAGAAAACCCTCAGGTTTTAGGAGGTTGTTTTCAAACAAGACTGGAATTTTAGAATGTTTTTTTAGAGGGCGCCTTGGGTCCTTATGTGTTAAAGTAAAGAGAAATTTAAGGTAAAGTCAAAGCGTAAGGGGTTAAAATTAAAATCTGTAAAGTGTTTTATCTTTAAGGATTTTAAAATAAAGCCTTTGTATTTTCTGTTAAGTCTGTTGCTGTGTGTGTGCATGTGTGTGTGTGTGTGTGTGTGTGTGTGTGTGTGTGTGTTTCACAAGAGATTGGTCCTGGTTATAAAAAAAAAAATACTGGGTACCTACACATTGTCTGAGGCATACACATTCAAGCTGCACTTTGAAAATGGGGACTACTTCCCTCAAAGGCTGCAGATGGAGTGTGCATACCTGTCCTACTGGGACAGTCCTGATACATCCTATAAGCTTTCATGGACAACAGATATTGGTGCAGCAAGAATCAACCCTTTACCTGGGCAATGACAGAGTCTGCCTTATTCACATTGTTTTAATTACATTATAATCACATTTTTGATGTACACATAAACATGTCTTGTGGTTGAGGAATTTATATCATGAATAGTGAAACAAAAATGCATAACAAACATGAAAGGGGTTCATTTGATTTTGAAGAAATCTGTGTTGGGGCGCTTTTACCAAATGAAGCCATGAAAATAGCACAGAACAAAGAAACAGAAAACTGAAGTGGTGCGGACAAAAAATGTGCCCTCTGTTTCTGTATGTAATAAACACTGTTACAGTGGTACACTGCACATTTATGGATGTTTGTGGTTGTAAAACCAAATTGTTTGACATGTATCATTCTCTGTCTCAGACTGTCCCTCTCTCATTCCTCTTTCTCTTTCTTATGCATCCATATCTATGCCAAGATGCCCTTCCACAAAAACCCACACCTACCTCATCTTTCAGGGTAGCAGCTGAGACTTCGAGATAACATTTTAACAGTCCAGTTTTTCCCCTCTTATGGTCGAGTCAGAGTTTGCATATAAAGCACACAAAAGTAATTTGGGATAGTGTGTGCTTTCCTTTCCTCAATCACTTTCTCACTATACACACCCCACTTACATCTCAACACCTCTCCTCCTGGGAATTCAAATGTTCCATAATGCAATAGAACATTGTCTTTATGCATTAGAGCCTCTTTGAAAATAATGTTCTTTGTATAGTCTGCACTCCTGGGTGCAGATATCCCACTGAGAATACTGTTATATGCCGTAACCTTTGCAATAATGACCACAACATAGTGCTAGCAAATTTAGAGCACGAGATTTCCATCATGTTGTTTACCAAACTTACACTGGCAGACTGCCAAAGAGACAGACAGACAGACAAAGAGAGCAGAAGCTGTTCTCTCCATTTGTAAGCCCAAAACGTTACTCAACCAGGTGACTGATTCAAAGCGATGAGGTTTATGTGATTTCCAGTTCATGACAGACCATTGAAATGACAGTAATGCCAAGGCAACTATTTGGCAAGTACAATTTTTGTGCTTAAAATTTTGATTTATTTATGCATATTATTTATTTACTTTATTTACTTATTGTTTTCTACAATGACTTTATCATTGTTGATGTGCTGTTGTTGGGTGTAACAATACGAGTGTTTGAGATAAAGGCAAAGGCTTCTTTATGATTGGCAAAATGATTAAAAAAAAAGTGATCCAGAGAGGAGTGATCAATTTTTATCTAGCAAGTGCCAAAGACAATGGTTATACACAAAAACAGCAAAAATACAGTATACTGTGCCTTAAAGCTGCTGTAGGTAACTTTGTAGAGTGAGTGGAATTTTGTCAGAAATTTAAACTCAAACAGCTCAAACAGAACCAACCTGAGATTCAGTACCTTCTCCAAGTGCTTCATACCCACTTGTACACTCATGCATGTGTCTCCGATGGCGATGTGAAGGAGGATTAAGAACTAGCGAGCCAGCTCCTTTCTCAGCCATTCTGTAGCTACAGTAAGCTAAGCTAATGTACCGTGGCTCCGGTAGGTTAGGCTAAGCCAGGGAAGTGAGCGTACACAGCAGCAGTGCACGGCTGTCCACAATTATGTTGTTTTATGTTCATTTGAAGAGAGGTGTGAATGAAAAATAGCCTATATTTCTGTTAAATGACACTTTGTTCACATATAACACTGCACTCCGAATGTAGACAACTGTTACCTGTTAAGTGTCATAATAATCTCAAGATGGGTAGTAACGTTATAGTACAGAGCAACGTAATGGCTTAACATTAAAATTCAGTGGTGTGCCTCTTGTTGTCAACGATGGCCTGTTTTGTATCCCAGGCCACTGTCTGTCGAACGCTTTCCTTTGTGTCCTGGGTTAGCTGAGCATGCTGTGGAGCAATCAAAGACTGTAGAAGGCTCTTCTCTGATATTAGCGTAGTAGCATCTTTGATTGGTTTTAGGGTCTTCACGACATCATTTGCACAAGACATCTGCCTCGCTGACGGTGCAGAGGTCAGCATCTGTTCGTCTCACCTGGGGAGACAGTAAGGTGGCACAGATAGCAGGTTGCTGCTGTAGAAATCTTTCAGTCATCTCGTAAGCACTATTCCACCTGGTGATGACATCTGTCTTCAGTTTGTAATCTCTGCAAGGTGGTGCTTTGCAATGGCACTGCAGTGGAAAAATGTGCCGATACGCCTGATATACTCAACAGTCTAAACACAGCTGGCAGCTTGAGTACGGCCAAAGTCAGTGTGTGGGCATCGCTTCTCACATGCTGAAACTTAGCCAGCTTTGCAGCAAGTCATGTTGGATGTGTTGTCAGTTGCCAAAACTAGATCTTTTGTCATGAGGACATGGAGTGTGTGCAACACGAGCTGCCATTCTTCGCTGATGTTGTGGCCGTAATAGTGACACACATCTCTGTAGCAACTGATGTCCATGCATCTTAAGTTATTCCCACCCTATTTGATTGAATTAATGATGCCAAAATCTGAATTTTGGTTTTGCTGCAGAGCATGTGTATTATGTCAGTTAATTGTTGCCAAGACAGAGACAGACTAACGCATTTTGGCTGAAATGGGCGTATCATTGCACGAAGGCCCATTTATTTAATAACAGAGCACTGACGCAGATCTTGAGCGATATAACGTGCAACAGACTGTGTGATCACTCTTTCTGAAGTGTTTGCAAGTTTTGAGTTTGACACTTCCTTGAGGGCTCTTTGTTTAGCATCAGAAACAACATGCTGTTTTACCCCCAATCCCTGAAAGGAAATGTGCAATATGATTTTGCATGTTAGTTGTATTCCCCAAGTACTGTAATGTATCTTAGTATGCTACAGTTTGCATATGACTCATCTCTTATCAAACTTTCTCCCTGCTATTGCATTAAAACCAAAATGCATCAATACTATCGCTTGTTGGCAGCGCTGGGCTACTAATTATGTTACATCACTTAATTGATTTATTCATGTATACACACACCAAAAAATATTAATCTATTCTTTTGATCCATTATATTTTGTTTTACCTTGTGCCTTTCTTAATTAAAAAGTTGATTTACAAAGTGCAATTATAATATTGATTATTCACTCTGGAGCATTGATGCTGAATCATTCAGAGAATCGTGATGCTTCTGAGAATAAATAGTTTTTCCCATTCCTACATAACACTAGGGAATGTTATTTACTTCATAATATGTTTCAGCTAAAGGAGGGCCAGAAATAGAGATTACCAAAGAAAGAAGGGAGTTAGAGAGTTAGCCAGACAGAAAAATGGAAACACATGAGTTATTGTTCCTAATTTACACCCCAAAATGATAAGTTGAGGATATATCAGCAGACTATCATATTGGCCAAGAAATAACCTACAGTAAGTACAAATAAACAATGATTGCTCAAGATAGTAAACTGAATATGATTGCGGTAAGTACTGCTGCTGAATAAACTGAAAATTCTGTCATCCATAATTGAAAACATCCCTACAACAACATGCACACCAAATGATAACTACATGAAATTACAGCTTACCTCTTGTGTGTCCAGTTAGCTAGTTAAAAACAGTGAAGAAATCCAGTACCTGGATTTTCGCACATGCGCATTTCAACAATGGGGTGTTGGCAACGGACAGACTCAGTTACGGACATGCAGTCTTCTTGGCCAGCCCCGTACAGGCAGTCCAGAAAAAATAACCATCAAAGGATTTTGTAAAGGAGAAAGCACTAGAAACAGACAGTAGTTTGACACTGAAATATCAGGTTTGGAGGAAAAATCAAGATCTAAATAACAGAAAGACTAAGATGCTGACTGGATCAAAACATAAATATTTATTTGGAACTCACCATATAAAATTAGTAGAACAACATAGCTTGCCCATAACTCAAGTGGGATCTGTAATAATGTGGAAGAAACACAAGATTGGATTACAGGACCTGCAGAGGTACAAATAGACCACACAGACAAAACACACAGAGAGAAAAAAAGGAAAACAACAAACAGGGTGACAGGTGGAGGTGTGTATACATTTGACTTCAGCTCCAGTGGTTCAGGTTCAAATCTTAACCCTTGAAGTTTTCTGAGTAAACATTTCTAACAAAATGTTTTCTTATATAACCGTGACCAAAGCCTTAACCCAAAACACAACTTTAGTTGCCTAAACTAAACCATAACCTCAATTCTAACCGTAACCAGAGTTATTTTACTTGCCTAAATTAGCTAACCTTTTCATGTGATGAGCAGGTGGAAATAGGCATGTCCAATTCACGATATTGTCACATAATCCAATTTGTGCTATTGCAGCATAATCCAATTCATGCTACTGTTACATAATCCAATTTGTGGTGGAGGAGCGTAATGTTTTCATAATTTGCGTCCACAACAGATATTTTGCTTTTCAGAGTTTGTGCTCCTTTCATACAATTTTCTGAGACTATGTTGAATATGCCAGCCAGTGCCAGCATACACACAAATGTACTGTATCTCGCTACTTTATAATGTTTAGGTTGTCTGTCAACTACACTATGTTTCTCACATAGTGCTTGACATTGCTGACAGTGTTATCTCAGAGCTTCGGGCCAGTAAATATTGATTTTCTGGGGGACAACTTGGTCAGCAATCAAAAATTAAATTATGTTGAATATGAAATGATGTAAGGAATTCCTGTGTTGTTGAGAAATGTTTTTCTTATTGCAATCAAGCATGCGGAATGGCAACAACACAGCTGTTAACACTGCCTCTCTGTGAGTGGGTTCATGGTGGCTTATAGAAACAAGAAGAATGTAGCTGTTTCATGGGCGTAAACGTTTGCACAGTGGAATTTGTTCTGTGTTACAGTAAAGGAAATGATATGTTGGAGTGGTTATGATTGTAAACTAAATAACTGTTCATAATACAGGGTTTGCATGAAATGGGATAAATAATAAAATGTGTTGATGGAACTACAGGTATATTGACACTGACAAATGTCTTACATCATTTTACAGTGGTAAATTACATGTACATTATCATAGCAAAGATGAAAAGATGAAAAAAAAGAGATACATAAGTGAGCAGTCCAAATTCCTGTATTCTAGGTTTGCATGTATTAGATCAGAATCAAAGTGACTTTATTAGCAAGAAAAGATCACTTGTATTGTCAAAGTACTGATAGTAGGATTGATATGACATGTGCATAGAGTAATACACAGAAACAATACAATAACTAAATTCATATATTAAATATTTACATATAGAGTACAGAAAAAACATATGCCAATGCAGAGTATCACACAGATTTGTATTGTAATATAAGATGAAGCAATATGTGCATCCCTTAATTTTATTCCTTAATTGTAACTGTACTTATAAAAAAAAAAGGTCAGTTATGGCTACTATGCAGCTGCTAAAAGTAACTTTTCCATAAACACATAGCCTTTGAAAATACAGTTTGGCATACACATGTCTGTATTGACACTGAAGCATTTAAGTTGCATGAACATGAACTTATATTCAGACAGAAACATATCAAGTGAAGTGTTGTAAATTTGGCTAATTCAGCTGGGCTAGGTTTGCTGATGGACTTACTGTTACTGACACTGACACCCATTCTCTGTGCATCAGGCTGGAATCTGTGGAAAGAAAGCACTCTTCTGTCCTCGTTAATTTGAGTACAGACGGTACTGTTGGCTTGCATACAGAAGACACAAGGAGCACTGCAAGCAACACACATCCAATACAAGTAAAAAGTCCTGATGGGAAAAAATAAACCAAGACATCTTTCTTAACGACTCTTTCTAGCGTCTGGTACGTACTGTTCTCTCAAAGTGGGACGTACAAGTGAATGAGAAGCGATTGAATTGGACTCAAGTCCAGACAGCCTGACAGCTACACTAAACATGACCAATTGAACCATTCTCTCAAACTGGGACGTCTGCTACTTGCCCAGTATTTGTGTAGCATTGTGTTGGGCTAACCTAGCCTATATACCAAGTTTCACCTTGAGTGGCCATCGTCAGGGCATTATGTTGTTAGAGGAAAGGTATTTTTATTAAATACGCAAAAATATTCCCACATAAAGCGGACAAGTGAGTAGAATTAATTGAGGGCAAAGTTAACTGGTAAATCTATACATTTGTATGCAAATTCATTCAAAACTGTCTCCCACAAATTTCTCACCTCAACTGACTTATCATTTATACATAATATTACTATGTCATACAGCTCTGATTTGTACGGCACCTCACAGTAAAATGTAATAAAGTCATGAATGAAAAACATGCATGCAGCTATTATTTATAGCAGCATATTTAATAGTGCTTCTATCATGAGAAGTAGTCTGCAGTGATTTCATGGTTTGGCAGCTCTATATAAGGGACAGAAGGGTCTGAACCACCTCAAAACAGCAGTTCCCACAACTCATTAGACCTGCAGTATGGAACTGTGCAGTTCTGTATGATTTGTCTCCCTCTTGTAGCAGAAAATCAAATGTTGCGTGACAAATACACTTCCAGGTTGTTGTCAATCTTTATGTGCAAATAAAGTAAAATAAAAGAATAAACGTAGGAGAGGAAATTGAGTCACTGAATGATGGTAATGAGGTAATTAGCCATGCTATAATTTCATTCATACAATTACAGTAGAAATTGTGAAATGTGATTGATGTAATAAAACATGTCCCTAATCAGGATTAATCATCATTGTTAATCATCAGTGTTTGGCATTAAATAAAATGTGATGAATGAGTATTTATATGTAAAACAAAACTTTACATATAAAACTATAAGTACTGTAGTTTTAATAATAATAACAGTACAGCAGCAGTGCTGTCAGTACTATTTTTAATCTGTCTGAATTAGAATTCGGACTTGTCTGAATGAGAGTGTGTTATCTCAGGGTGGCAGCATCAAAACACACTGATATGCGAACAGTTCAGTAGTTTTCAGGCCACAACAGCGGCCTGTGGAAAATTGGCCTGAATGTCAACCCCTGTATTGGCTTCAGTGAACAAGAACACTTCTAGAAATATACAAAAATAATGAAATATTCATCTGTGAGTAAGAGAGAAAGATGGCAGGAGTCTACAGGAGTCCTAGTAACCTAGATATCATTAATTTATCTTCCTTAGGACTGAATGTTCCTTTTTTATCTTGTTTAAGTTTTCTAGATATTTAACAGTTTTGCAAATGAAACTGCCTCACAGTTGAATCGGTTTAAAAGAATCCTCCAGCAAGAGGTAGTAACATAACAACTATAATGACACATTACCTCTCTGAGTCTCATACACACCATTATTTATTGCCAGGACGCTATCAAAATTTCTCTTTTTGGAAAAAGTACTGCTGTCCAGTTTTTGGAGACCATCTAACTTTGCCTCTCATTTGTTATGTTGTTTGACTGGAAACCATAGAGCTGGTCCATAGTCAAATGAACACAAATGAAAATGCATCGGTCCACAGCGTTAACATCCAATTAATTTCCCTGTATTTTTTGTATTTTTCTATTTTCTACTTATCACTCACTTCTAGCTTTTTAAGTGCTGCTACAACTTCTTATCTGTGTAAAATAAAAGCACGAAAATGGAGACCTCATGTCACAAATGATGCAGTTTCTTAAGTCACTCAAAATGCAGTGTTTGAGCTCTTCGACCACTGAATTGTGAGATTTGATAAAAATAAGGTTAACATGGACTGGGAATGATCAAATAAAGCTTTTGTCTTTGAGCAGTATGAAAAGTCTCTTACTGAACAGTCAAATAACAATTCTGCATCAATTTACCAAACAACAGTGAGTTCTTGCTCACATGAACACAAACTGGGGATGCAGGCTATCTCAACAAAACAAAAAAAAGAAAAAACAAATTAAAGTTAAATTGTGCACTTTATTCCATCACACCTCCCTCTCTCACCCTCCCTATGCATTAGATTAAGTCTTTTATAAGGCACCCTCAGACGTCCAGTAAAATCACTGTTGTGACACTGGGAGCTGAAATAAAGACTTTGGAGGATTAGGTGATAGTATGAGGGAGTTTTATAGCCAATGAAATATTTATTATTGACAACATGCCCTGTGAAGCGTGCTACGCAGTTTTTTCTCGTAAAAATGTACAGTATATAGAGCGGACAGCTCATATGGAGTTGAGCTCCATAGTATTTCAGTAAAGTATTCAGAAAGTAATTCAGAAAGTAAGACCTCACGGGTCACAATTTTGCTTTGGTCAGCAAAATGTATAATCACAATGAACAGGAGAAGCACATACTACTTCACAGATGGAATTACTTGTTTTTGCTGGGACTGACCGCAGGATTAACTCGTTTGTAAGGAATTTCATGCCACTAATGTACAGACGGTGGTCTGTAAATGGAAAACACAAACAATGTTCACCGCAGTATTTTGGGCCTTTTTGATGTTGAAAGATGTCACAATGGTGACTCAAATGTAATCAGGACAACTCACTTATAGAAAATGTATTTATTTATTGATCCGGCATGGCCATGGGTTTGACTTTGGCGGACTAATTTGCTGCTGCATATATCAATTGTTTAATTATGGAAAGTGGAAGTGGTCTGTCCCAAAAAGGCGCGTAACTTCCAAATGGATTCACACACTTGCACAGGATTTTGTGGAAAGGCTGGTCATGAGTCAAAGGATGGATGATCAGCTGCTCATGCCCACTGGCAAAAAAGGGGGCGTGGCAGTGGGAGTGGCCTATAACCAAAAGGTGCATGACTTCTAAATGGATTCATATAACATGGCCAAACTTTGTAGAAAGACACACACACACACACACACAGGAAGTCAGAAATACACATACACACAGACACTTTCATTGGTGATGGTTTGCCCCACCCCCTGTACTTTAGCCACGCCCCTTTCATAACTGATGAACACTTGTCACTTGGCATCATTGGACTCAGCAGAGGTTCCTTTTCCAGTGATGTAGGTTGGTCCATCAGTTCATGGGTCCACAAAGCCGTGCCCACACTATAGCAACTGCAACCTTATACCTGAAATGAGGCTGAAATTTGCCATGGAGGTCAAGTGTATGTGAGGTTGTGTGTGTGTGTGTGTGTGTGTGTGTGTGTGAAAGCTTGCACACGTAAATGCATGCACATAGGTGGTCGCAGCTATTGTGAATTCACATTTGTTTATTTGTTCATTGGAATTATTTTGTATTGAAAGTGTGGGAATGATTGAAAATTGCAAGGCAGCAGAACCTACATTCAATCTCACGAAACAGGAAAAGTAAAAAAATGTTGCAGACCCTCT
>OMLF01011293.1:51071-75102 GCA_900302615.1 Holocentrus rufus
CAGACAGACAGACAGACATAGAGAGAGACAGACAGACAGACAGACAGACAGAAAGTTAGTTACGTAATGAACAGCTGATCAGGATTATAATAAAATCCAATTGAATCAAATCTTAAGAGTTTGTAAAACATTTGTAATGTCATTTAAATGTGTGTATGTGTGTGTGTGTGTGTGTGTGTGTGTGTGTGTGTGTGTGTGTGTGTTAGGGAACTTGATACTTGATGATTAGACATTTACTTAGATAACAAGCAAAGACAAAGACCAAGATTTAAAAAGTAAACATCGGTTGGTTGGTTTTACCACATTCATTCATTCATTTATTCTCATATGACTCTTTCACACTCATATAGTCAACCACTATTGAAATGTATTATGCTCATATACAGAATAGCACTGAAACTCTGTGTAATAAACTTCAATGAATAACTCTTGTATGCACGACTGAAAATGTCTCATACTCAATGGCACTGTTGAAACTATAGGGACATGCACAATTGTTGAATATTCAGAGGTCATTATGAGTGAAAACACAATTAATCAGGTTTTGCAGCAGTGCAGAAAGGACCCGGTTATTATCTACGCCAGGAGATTATGTGTTTGGTCGCGTGTGTGCATCTGTCTGTCCACTGCTGATCTCGCAAACTACTGGGCCTATCAGCCTAAATTTTTGTGCACAGTTATGACTGCATGAGGAAGAACCTCTTGTGGTTGAAGTGTTTCAAAAGCATTTGTTCTCACTACTTCCGCTCCCTCACCCCATTCACTGTCCAGCTCGCTCGAGCAGGGTCTGCTCTCTTCTTGGGTCGCTCATCTATTCATCTCTCTCTCTCTCTCTCTCTCTGTTCACTCTGATTGTGGGTGAAAAAACAAAGGACATACATTGCATTTTCTTGGCGAGTTTATAAAACTAAGAAAGTCAACAGAACACAGGGCAGACACAAGGGAGAACAACACTGTTCAAAGTGTTAGAGGCTGATGTAGACATTGTGTCCCCACTAGTGATGCACAGATTGCCGTTATATCCGCAGATACTGCAGACAGTCCACTGATCGAGCGGGCCGGGTCATAAAATTAACATTCTGATTAACAGCAGATGGATGGTCTAGCAGCGATTCCCCTGCAGCAGAAACAACCTCCCCATTAAGAGAGACACTGTGTGCATTTAATGCATGAGGCACAGCTGTGTAACTTCAGTGATTATTCTACACATCCTAAAAGGTCACATACACAGTCCTGGTTCATACAGTGACATTGTTTGGAGCAAAGCAGCTGTCCTCCTGATAAAGCCTGAGCTGAGCTCTAATCAGAGGTATCTAAAAAAAGGATTTCACGAGCTAAAAGTCGGTTTCCCCTGGAGAGTTGCCTCTGTCCTGTCAAGTTTATAAGTACAGTTTTTAGCTTTGCTGCTTAAAAGCCCATTCCAGGCATTGATTAAACTTTGAAACAACTCATCTCTGTTCAGCAAAATTACATATTAAAAAGTTTAAAAAGTTTAAAGTTTAAATATCTCTTCATAGATTAAAATGGCTTAGATATAACTTTACACCTTTGTCTTCATTTAGTATGCGTGGATTATAAATATGCAAATAGTCCCCACCTCTATTCAATCTATTCAGACTATTCTATTCAGACTCACCTTTAACTCACCCTGTAACGCCCACACAAACCTCCGCTTGTTTTCTGTTCTGCTCCTGAAGGATACTGTGGCAAGAGGTGATATAGATTCATTGATCCATAAACGTTCAAATCAGAGACCAAATCTGAAGAAGAGCAATAGGTTCACCTAAAAGTGGACGTATCAGAATGGCCATTTTTTTATGTAACATTACCTCTCTCATGATAACATGAGCCTACAGCTTGACTACATTATCAATCAGATGTGTGTTGCTAATGTCAGCGAGATAAACCTCGGCCACAGCCAGCTTTAATGTTGCTGACCTTGTAAAGATAAACACCCAGATGTGCTCTGAACAAGAAACGCTTTGAAAACCATAGAAAGTCTCTGGAGAAAAGCATCTAATGAACTGTGTCAAGTTTAACTGCATTAGCTAATTATGCAAATAAATAGTGAGAGACTGAGGCTACGATTGGTTACCGTTTTGTGATGTAACAGACCGGTAAACTTATGTGCCCTGCGTCAATCCTGATTTCTGTGTGTCCAACAAGGAAGTAACGTATTGACCAGCATGAAGCAAAAACAATGCGCTATGACATGCGGAGGACATAGAATACATCAATACAGTTGCAGATTATCTGGCAAAACAAAAAATAGAGAAATTTTAAGTGGAGTGGGTCTTTAAATGTTCTGAGATATTTGCTGCAGTGACATTACTGTGTGCATGGACATGTTTACAATTACTGAAAGCAGCCTAATCTTGAAAGTAAATCGTTAAAGAAAAAACTCATACATCAATACAAAACACAATAAAGAAATCACCTGGAAAGCTTGCGGTGCTCAAAATAATTTAAAAAGCAACATAGCTTGCAAGGACAGGTAGAGGTGGAGTGAAATGTGGGTCTGTCCGGGTGCGGCTCTCTAAATCAGAGAAAATAATTCATCCAGGTGGGAGGCGGGAGCATGGTTTATGCATGAATTCAGATGACGTCAGAGCTGATCCAACCATCACTAGTCTCCACATCAGCCTGGCGGAGATCTTATTAGAGGCTTATTCCTGTTATGCTCTCCAAGGGATCCTTCAGCGACTATTCATTGTCAGGGTGCCAAAAACCCTGTCTGCCATGATTGAAGATCTGGGAGGGGACTATGAATTGGTCTCCATCCATTTGACTGTCTGACCATTTGACCATCCATCTGTCTGTCCATCACACACAATTTCTCTGCCTCCACTGACCCGTTTTGGATGAAACTTGGGGGAATGATTGATAAATAAATGGACTATGCACTATTGGAACACTCTTGCATTCATTACAGAAATTCTCTGAAACTCTCACATACTAGCAAGCAACAGAAATTATTAATGTAGTCAGTTATTTCTTGTATGTTTCCAGTGTGCATACCTTATATACAGTCATTAATCACATTATTGATTCTTTTCTTGTACTCTTGTAATTCTAAAATTTCTTTTATCAAATAATAATAAAATGTTTAATATACCTCGATCTTATAAGTTTGTGTTTAAGTAATGAATAAATTAGTTTATAACTTCCATAAAAGCCATAAAATGAATCATTTTAGTTTGGCTCTTTTATTTATTAGTGTTCTTTCCTTGTTCATTTTTTGTCTCACATTTTGTCTAAAGCTTGTCTATTTATATTTTATGCTTGGACACACATTATTTTTAGGTTACTCTTTTTAATGAGGGGGCATGCAGCCAGTGCATCAAGCTAAAAATAATACAAAGTCCAGCCCACAGAGAACAGGAGCCCTCATTAACCAGCTGACACAACCTGCCTGTAATCAGGAGTAAATAAATAAATGAAAAAGTAAATAAATAAATAAAAAAAAAATGCCATCACAATCTTCTGAGTTCTCTTACCACCCAGCTGACAACAGTGGAGCAAATCCAGCAGACATCTCAGAGTTAACTTTAGTTAACCTTGAGATTTATTATTATTTATTATTATTTGACGTTTACCACAGCTAACGATTAATGGTAGTTCCTACCGTCCATTATGATTTAGTCCGGCACACTTTGATGGTTGGAGGAGGATTGTGATACTGTGTCATCGCAATCGTCCCCATCACCATCATCTGATCTGCCAAACAATTAAGGATTAAATTCAGGGATCCCCATTCTTGATATTGTTGTAGTATCAGCAACATGCTAGTGTGGGGGAGGAGACACAGGCCAACAGCTGGCCACTGGGCTCTGGCACTTGTGTGGGTTGGAAGTGAAAATTAAAATTGGAAAAAGCAAAGCACCTCTGTCTTACTTGGCTGCCATAGTGTGCAGAAAGAAGGCTATCTTCTTTCCTTAACTGGTTCCCTTATTGCAAAGTGTAAAGCAAGAGGAGAACGAAATGGACAGGGAACCTTTGATGGGGCTCACTGCTCACTTTAGCCTTGGACACTTCAGCTAGCATTACTGGTGAGCATTTGCCTTCTAGCCTGAGTCTGCAGGCCTAACATTATTCAGAGCTAATTTAGCATTGGATCAGCCTTGAAGAAGCTAATATAGGCTGCTGTTACATACTGATGGTCATGATTGGCAACACAGCTACACTGTAAATTACCATGCTAATTTTACATGACTGTTTGAAACAAACTTAAGCATTATTGCAAAGACTTAGCTCTCCAGCGCCTTGAAATGACTTCAACTTCAGCAGGGCCACTTCTGTTTCAGTGAAAAGGCACACAGACACACACTGCTGAATTTTTCAGCCTTCTACCTGTAGCTTCCAGTACAAAACAATTTGAAGAACTTGTTTTGATTTTCCTCGTGTCATTTTCTTCTCGTGGAATGATTTGGTTTATTTTGCCATGTTTCAAAATGCTGACACGTGATCATCATCATCAGTCATGAAACATGAAACTGCAAGTGAAAACGAATGAGATCATCTCACAGACAGACTTTTACACTAAAACAAATTAAATTCAGATCGATAGAAATAGTGTTTAATATTTTTTTTAGCTGACTTAGGTCACTGGGTCAGCTCTGTGACTACGGTCAGCACTGGCCAGAACGATTCACTTGGCTCTGGGCAAGTAAAGAGATATGAAGTCCAGCCAGAGAAACAGCACAATGTTTAAGTTCAGTGTGATTCCAGTCAAAGAGATACGCCTACTTGTCTCTACTAAGTTAAAAAATATCGACTAGAATTTACAAATACACATAAATTTATTTCGATTTTCCAAGTGTAATTTTCTTAATACTAGTGTCAGTTAGAGTCCAGTTGGAATTACTGATACAACACTAGTCAGTTACAGTTCAATACAGGGTTGTAATGGACGGTAAAAAACAAAAGAAAAATATTTTTGTCTGGATGCTATAAAATTTGTTTTGTTTTTCCTTTTCTGGGGGGTTTATTGCAATATCCTTTCTGAAATTATATGGGCATCCTATGTAGAACTCTATTAGATCTAGTCACTTTGAAAGTATGACAGCTTTTGGCCTCTTTGCCTATGTACGTATTTGTTAATATGTAAATATAGACTGTACAAATTCACAGCTGTTATTATATTTTCTTTCATAATTTCTTTCTCTGCTGTAGGAGGTAGTGCTTGCCATGTGACCTTTGACATGTATTTATGATTCCGACTGGATAGGTTTTTGTGTCTGAGGAAAAGCATAAGCTCGAAATGTCACTTCACCATGAGAGCTTGTAATAAATCTGCAAATGGGAACTACAGTGTGCAGACTTAATTTTGCTGTTGACATGAACCATGGTTTACCCACCCTTTTATTTACCACGACAGCCCTGGTTGCAAGCCATATTTTAAATCCCGTATTTTAAATTCATAGGTTCTACTCTGTGATATCATTGCAAAGCTTAGGCTATACAGGAATTTTCATGATCGCATGTGGCCTGGAAGATATAGGGACACATCCTTAATGTCCACTACAGAGAACACAAATGCATAGCCTGGGTCTCAGGAGAGGGTTTCAGAGGAGAGAGAGAGAGAGAGAGAGAGAGAGAGAGAGAGAGAGAGAGAGAGTGTCTGTATGTGAGTGCCTAGACAGTTGACTAGATTGCTTTTCCACCACAGATCTGGGTCAACAATGGCCACTGGATAAAAGTGATTATATTTATCCTCTGTCCTGCTATGGTATCAGTTGGCACATGGGCTGTGTTATGTTTACTTGAAGTTTATTTGGTAAACTCAGCACTCATTCACTTTATTTCTGGCATGAAGTGAGCATGCCTGTGAGCCAATGTTAAGGTCATACAGTACATCAAAATGAGATGTGCAGATGTAAGAAACAGATGCAGAAAGCTTCTCCCTGTTAAGTTTGGTCTTGTCACCCACTTCTGCGATATCTCATACTTTTAAAGAAAAAGGAAGCAAATATAGTAAGTAGACTTAATGTGTTTCAAAATTAATTTTCATCAACAAAATGTATGTCAAGGACATTACAAATAACCTATCACATATTTTCTTTGTGCTTTTGGATATTAAGGTTGGTGATGTCAATCTCATTTAAAACCAGGAGTGGATGGATGTGCTGACTACACTGGTGGCAATTTCTGGGACTATACTCGTGATCAAAAAGCACAAACCCCCAAACTGTGTCATGGTAGATTAAATTAGAATCCCAATTTTTCTCCTAAGGAAAACTAGGAGCTTCATTATATTCCCCTCAAAGATATTCTGTCTTTATGGGATTATTATTTATTGGATTTCTCCAACAAATAATAGTATCATTCTCTGATACCATAATCAGCATATTGCCACAAATTCCACTAAGAGCTAACACTGTATTGTTCACCAAATGATATTAACGTGTTAGTCAAATCCTGTTTTCTGCACCAAGAGGCCGATCATTAACTGATCTCCCTCTACCAGCAAATTGTCAACCATTATCCGGGCAGGTGTGTATATCCTCACTGGGCTAAAACTGGCATGAAACTGAAAAGCTCTTAGAAGTCTAGATTTGAAAACAAAAACAACTCAATTCAACTGTCTCCATCTTTGGCAGTTTCAGTACTGAAATTTGGACAACTAGTGCTGTACCTGTTAAAAATGTGCCTGTCAAGAGGGGCTGATTGCTTGGCCTGCAGGATTGCTGCTTGCAGCTTTCTGGGAGAAGGGTCTGGCTGCAGACTTGGAGCTGCAGCAAGAGACACCCACAGAGAGAGGACCTTTGTTTATCTCTAATGAATATGGTTAAAGGTAATGGCTATGCCCATTCCGAACCCGAACACTAACCCTAACCTTAACCTCCTTTCCTTTACTCCATATAATGTTTTAATGTGGAAAAAAGTGTCCTCTTGCTGAGGCTCCAAGGCTGCAGCCAGACACTCTTGCTTTCTGCAGGCTGCAGTGTGTGTCAGTGTCAGTGTCTGCTGCTACTGCTGGAGTTTGCTGCTCTGCTCTGGTAACATTATTCTGTGGGTGATAGCGTAGAAGTTCACATGTGCTTCATCTTCATTTCGCAAAGGTACATCACAAAATGCTCACAATCGCTGCTTTTTTTAAAATGATGAACTCTTGCATGTGCATGCTTTGAAACTCCATGTGCTGAAGATGCATTGCCTTGCATTGCATTGCCCTTGCAGTTGAGTTACACCTTTTTCATTTCGTCAATCACGACAATAACTAACAATTAGAAAATCAATGTTTGTTGCTTTCTCAAGAACAGGTCATTCAAAAAACGTCACACTCGACACTGCGCTTCCTTGGGTCTTCAGCAAGACACCCGTCAAGTGTAAAGTCAATTGGATGAACAGCTGTCGAGTACAGACAGACAGACAGAGATTCCTAAATTTATAGTTAGATAAACACAGGAGGAGAAAACACTGCACACTGCATACTCTGCAATTGTGTGTCCACACCATGCTGTTTTCTGTTGAGTATCAACACATCTGTCCAATAGCTGTCAGCGTTCAGTCCACCCAGAATGCTGTTGGCATGCCTAAGGCTTGGGCAAGGCTTCAAAACTGCTTGACTCTTGCCTGAGGAGAGCAATTTAGATTCAGTGACTGGTCTTTAGTAAATAATTGTCTTGCAATCCAAAAGGTGTGCAGAGGAGGCAGCTGGATAATGTGTTTGTCACACTCAAGAAGACAAGGAACTGCACAAAGCCCTTATGCTGCAATTCCATAAAACAGTCACTATAAATGGTTTAGATGGAATAGAGTTTTACCAATTTAACAGACTAAAATTTACATTTACCTTGCAAATGTATTTTGAATTTGATTATTACAAGGATAACAATGAAGAATTTTGTATTAGGGTTTCACAGAATTTATACCTTATGAACAAATGCAGATATGCTTCCATTTTTTCTTCCGTATAAAATTGCCCAGTTTTCTACAGTTTTTGTACAACTGAGCAGTTTTTACTGTAAGAATGGAGCAAGTAATCAAAACTCTCTTTTACTTCAGTTCTGAGCTAAACTCTCATTGGCTGTTGCCAGGATCATCCTCAGTAATGATGCATGGGTCAGTGGTTTTTAATACCCTGACCCACATATTCTCACATCAATACACATTCTTACATCAAATTAACTTTTTTTTTTGTCATTTCTGCTTTATTTGACAGTGACAGTATAGATAGACGGGAAAGATGGGGAGAGAGAGGGGGGATGACATGCAGCAAAGGGCATTGGTTCACCCATCATGTTAACTTTTTATATATCCCAAAGCGTACGCAACCTTTATGTGCATACACAATGTTTATACATGAGGTTCCTGGTGACCATCGTTTGCATCACTCACAAATAGGATGAGAGCATCTTCAATTTACCGACGTGGTAACAAAATAAGATGATCTCCCTGTGTCACCTTTCTGCATCACCTGTCACAGCTCAAGTGCCACAGCCAATCCAATTGTAGACATTTGTAATTGCAAGTATCGTCACATCATCCATCACAGTCAGGTGTGGCTCTGCCTCTTCCCACTCCCTGATAAATTGAAGCATGTGATTTGAATGACTGAGAGGGGAATCAACTACCAGCTTCTCCATCAAAGAACTTTCCTCTGGAGCAAATAAAAGTCTAAAAAAAAAAAAAAAAAAGAAACTTCCCAACCCTATCCACCCAAATAACCATCTGTTTGACAAACTGTCTTCTGGGATGTGGTTCCAGTGCTTCAGTAGATTCCACTGGAACAGTCTCTACCCAGTAGCAGCCACCTTTTTCAAACAGCTGTCAAGTCTCCAACACCCCCTTCACCCCTCCAACTCCCTTCCACCAACGCCCAAACTAACTAGGACTTACCAAAGTTGAATTGAGGTGGTAGACATCCACATAAACTTGGACTTACAATAATCATGGAATAAGTCATTATGACTGGTACAGAGCCACACATGAGGCATGATACATGAGTAATTATCTTAATATGTTCCCAATCAAGGGTAATATTTCTTGCTACCTTGTGATTAATGGAACCTTCTTTTTCCCTCATTGCTAATCTTCATTCAATGGCATGGCCAACCAATTAAAGCAATAATGAAAGAAATGTTATAATTACAACCACTAATTGGTTAAAGTTGCATGTGAGCAGGTAAGTGGTAGAGTACAGAACATCATGTGTGATTGCTATTCAAGCATCTTTCGGCTGTTGTTTGACTGAAGGTAATGACTGAAGGTCATTTTTAGCCTTTGATGTGTTTTTATAGAGCTGTCCAATTAACATATTCATTTAGGTTAATTAATTATAAAAACAATAACGAGTTAAAAAGTGTTACAACTGTCGCATTTTGCCCCATCAACCATTTTGGGATTCAGATGCTTTCACAAACTGACCCTTCAGCTAGAGCAGTCAGTGTGGCTCTGAATTTCCACACAACAAGACGACACTCAAGGTGCCAATAACACCACTGGAGTGAATTTTCAAATGCACCCCCCTGACCCCGTGTGTCGTACAATTCCAATCAGTCAGTTCAGTAGTTCTGCATGCATGTGAAGAGTATGTTAAATAGTTAAATCCCATTGACATGTCATCAACCTTGGACCTGAATCTGTTTCAGATTTTTGAGGCATCCAGGATGTCATAGGGCTACTTACTGAGCATATACTGAATTTGGAGGGTTTATAAAAACCTTTTGGTATGTTTTAAGTCAAAAACCAGCAGCGTTTCATCTGTTTATAGCAATCATTTTTACTGCCAAAGGAGAATCCAGGTATACATGTACACACAGACAAAAACATGTGTAACCTAGATATCCTAAGATTGAGGGGAACATAGGCTTAAGGATAATATGCCTGTTCTAGTAGTGTTGAACAAAATGATTGTGGTATCATTAAATGACTGTGGGATTAGGGAGGCCGCCTGATCATGTTTCATTTGATGTCTATTTAAACCTGTCAGAATGAGCTTGGCTTGCCAAATTTGGAATAATCTTCTTGCAATCACTTTATTGATTGACCACCCCTTGTGAAACTATAAACCCACTGACAGATGAACAAATACATACTTACAGTGCAGAGATGAAATGAGGTGTGTATGGTCCAAGGGTGACTGAATCTCTGCCAAAAATACATTTTAGAGATTTTGAAAATTAGGAAAGTAATTTGTGTTTTAGGTCAAAATCCATGGGATGAGATTATTATTTTTTTAATTGGAATATAGAGCAAATTCATTTAATAGCACTAAAACTGTTAATTAGTAAACTACTAATTTATTATTACTCCTGAAACTGCCATCCATGAACAAAGACAAGCAGATCCAGATCAAATTCTGTGTTCTCGATCATGCTTGACTTGCAGAAAAAGTTTTACTGTTGCCAGTTGCAGTACAGTGTTGAGAGAAAGAGAGAAAAAGCCTGAATGCTTGTGGCAGCAGTGAATTCTCAAAACAGGATGTTGGAGTTGAGTGCTCCTGACCTTTCATGAAGGAATGCATACTGACAAAATGAAAGTGTTGAACCAAAGCATAATTTTGCTTGTGTTGTCACCTGTTGGGTGCAGTGAGCCTTTTGAACAGACTCAGAAACAGGTCTGGACTGCATGTATGCAGCAGAGAGATGCACAGTAAGTTCAGCGATCCAGGCAAGGTGTTGTTTTCTAGATTAGATTTCTCCGTTTAGCCACCTTTCGGGAAATCCAACTCTCATTTAGTCTATACCTCAGGGACGATCCCTTGGAGGGCTTCCATTGTGAGCTGCACCTGTGACAGGAGAAAGGGTAATTTTCTGTACCTCCTTCCTGTGTGGCCCCAGTGGAAAAGCAGGGCAGCAAACAGAGACCAGGTTTATGCAAAAGATAAATGGTGGAGAGATAGGGGACTGCCCTATTGAATGTACAAAAAATGTTGTATGCTGTATAGTGTTCTACACACGGTAGCCCATCCCATTGTGTTAAGCTATATGTTGAGACTTAATTATGCCTTTACAATGTCTTATGTCTATAAGTAAATTGAGAAATTGGTTATTGTATTATCATTTTGGAGAAACTGTTTTTCCAGCAGGATTGAATTAAACTTTTCAACTATCTGTATATGACAGCAACAAAATGGGCGCTTGGGACAAACAATTGTTGTCTGGCTGCCTTGGCAGTGACCCCAGTGCTGGCTGGCTACTCTCCAGGTATAGGCTTAATCAAGCAGTTGCACATTTCCTTTTTCATTCATTCATTGTTGTCATTACATGACACCAAAACAGCATACTGCTTCATGGCCTAAAAGTGATACTTGACACATGCTTCCATGCTTCACTTAGCTTGAGATCGCCAAGAGCTCTGTTGTCCAAGACCCACAGGGCCACACTAACCCTGACCCCTCTCCAACAGTTGATTCCAAAAAGCAATTAAAACATGGACACTATAGGGCTTGGGACTGTGATGTCATGTGTATAGCCGTCGCCATCTTGTCAGGATTCCCTAGTGGTCTTTTGTTTTTGCTAAAACATGGTGGGCTGACAGTTTTGGGCGGCTTGGGCACGCAGGGCAAGTAGCTAACAAAGTCTGGTTGAACTAATGTTAGTGATTCCTGTGTTTATTATGGTAGTGAGGGTTGGAATCAGTGTGTGGAAGGTAAAAAGGACATGTTAATCTTGTTTCCTTAGCCTACCCTACCTTGCAACATAGCCTAGCCATAACCTATGGCATAAACCAGTTTGTGTTATGACAAGCATTTTTGTTTTGTATTTTAAGCTAAACTATCATATGAGATGCTGGAACTGCATCCAGACTGTACACCATCTTTGAGGTTGGGTCACTCAAAAAAAAAAAAAACAGAAAAAAATAAAAAAGTCTGACCTATGAAGTCCAAGCAGTAACAGAAACTAAGGTTTGAGTGTGAGAAAGATTACTGAAGAATTTTTAAAAGACAGTGATTCCAAAGTTAAATAACTGATGTGTGCGGAGGTGAAGATCGCTGTATTCTCCAAAGGATGCTGTCATCTGGGTGGTAAGGATTTGGAACACACACAAGAGACAACGAACCTAAGGATTTATGTTGAAAGGGTAATCGGAAATGTCAGGAATAAGTTTACCATGCTACACAGGAAAGTATATGCCCCTTAGCATGATTCTTCCATGTGAAGGAACAGACTTGACACTCTTATATAAGATTGTCAGTGTGTGTTGTGCCTTAACAGACGTGTCACAGTGTTGTTTTGCCAAAGACGATCAACAGTGAAACTGATGGAATACTTGTTTCAAAATAGTAATCGTTTACTAGGAATGTTACTGCCAGATTTACTGCGTGTAGTCAGCTTAACCTGCAAGCAAGTTCAGTCATTTTTTTAAGGTTTACTATTGTTTATTGTAGAGGCTTAATAAATACCAACAGTAGTTATGTGTAAAAGTATTTTGTTTTTTGTATTACAGTATATGTTAAAGCTGCAATAATCAAATTGCCGAGGGACAGTTTATTTGAGGATATCAACAAGCATTTGGAGCATTTTGAGTCAGCAGACAAATGTGTGAGGAATTCTATACAGTTCTCAGTCTGCTGGAGTTGCAAATACATTATGTGTTAATTCTATATTTTTAGTCGTTCAGTCTAGCTCAGTGGTTCTCAAACTTTTTTCCTTGTGACCCTTTAAAATGAAGCGATGCCCACTCGAGACCCCCCTCACAGGCTGCGTATGCAGAGTGATCAGTCCAACTGGAGAACAGCTCCATATTCACATTGTTTAATTTATTTACGTAACAAAGAAGGCCTCATATTTTAAAATTACTCAGCATTTCACAGGAAAACAATCAAAAAATGGAGAAAAGATGTGTAAAAATAATTTTAGTCATTTTTACTTGATGTCTACTTGCTATTTATTGTTTATTTTCTAAGTGGTGTGTCAGTATTTTATAATGTTATAATGTGTTGTCATTGTGTTTATTTACATATTTTGAATTATAACTAACATTTTTTACTAATATTATTACTATTTATGTTTTTTACATCAGTTGAAAAAAAAAATCTGGTTGTGTCTGTTGTGTTTCAGTCTGAACAACTGCCTTTGAAAAGAAGTCATCTCGTGCATTTCTGGGTTTTCAGCAAAAACAAGTCTTGTGAAGTGCGTGAGTTTCAGTCATACATTCCGATGTGATCACTTTTTCCATGTATTTTTAGCATGCGGTATGAAAAGCTAAGCTCTAATCGCCGCTGATCCTGGGTGGATTATGTCGAGGCGTGATGGATCACTATCTTGCCGTGCTAAAATAAAAAAAAAGAAAGAAAGAAGATATTGTAGTATATTTACTATATATACTATATAATTATTATACTTATCAAGACGGAACCTAACTTACACAGTCATCATTTGAAACATAACCCTAATGCTCAGTGCAGTGGTCCATACAGACAGTTTCATCATATCAAACACACCTGTTTCTATCAGTGTGTCCGTCAAGGAGAAAAGTCCCTAGACTAAAAGAATATTACCATTTAGGGCTTTTTAGAGGAATAAGCCATGAGTCTGAAGATACAACCCCAGCTTGAGAACCATGGGCATCACCCATATAATAAACAGAAGTGACAAAGGGGATTGATGAAAAGAAAGTGAGGGAGAGGAATGAGGAAAAAGGCCAGTCAGGCATTTAATTATAACCACATGACAGTCAACCGAGACCCTCATAAAGGACTTATGTATTCAGGGGGAACATTCCCCTCACTCCAAGAGATGGGCCTTACTCAGAATTCCTCTTAATCCCTTCTGAGAAGTTAGATGTGAAAACAATCACTTTGATTTCACTTTGCTCTGTACAGTGCGAGAACAAAGCACACAAGTTAACTTAAGTGAAGTGGCTTTTCAGGTACCCAGTGTAATTTACAAATTTCCCCAATCAATAACTATTTTTGTAATTTGAACAAAAAAGGAGTTGTCATGTGTCACAAGATTACATCCATTTCATATTTTGATTCACAACTGCAGATGGAATGGAGCCGAAGTGTCTCGGGGATTGGGGGTGCCAAATTTCATGAATTGCAAGCCTTAATCTTAATGTCATTCTTATGTCCCCAAACCTTTCTAGATATCTTAAAGCAAAATGTTTTTTGGCAATGTATCAATATTACTTACTATGTGGCACATTAGCCTAGAATCATTAACCTTACATTAGAGGAACACTTCCACTGCCATTTGAAACACGTGAGGTGTCTGTCCATACAACACACAGGAAGGTAGCTAGCACAACTCTGCAGCAGCCTGTTCAAAACAACTGAAGTAACTGGGTATTACATTTTAGAGTTCCAAAAAAGGGCATGGGTAAAGGGTGAGGTGAGATGCTTGATATTTGAGAACAGCTCAGGTTCATTCTCTATCTCCATGTATCACCCAGATAAAAATTATATATTTGATACATAGTTTTGATTATGTTCAAAGTCTATTTCTATAAGCAAAATCCTTGAAAGTATAAGAAATGACATCACTGAGAATAATAGATAACAAAAACAAAAATGAAAGCATGAGGAGTGTGTGGTGATAATTTTAAATGCACTGCTGTGTACTGGTAACTACATGGCAACATTTTTGCTGGACCCCCTCTGGTATGTGAGTGACGTAACAGTGAGTGACACTGGTATGTCATTCACTGACTTACTGACTTACTGACTTTTATCAGAAATCCTGGAGGTTTATGAGGTTATCAGAGGTCCTGGAGCCTCCTAGTGGTGACAACTAAACCTTTCTATAGGGACAGGCTCTGCAAGCACAGCCCTGGATGTGATGTAGCAAAGATGTAGTAGACTTTAGCAAATGTACAGCAATGGCAAATAATGTTTTATGGTAATATTTCTGTTACTTTTAAGCTGTGGTTTTCAAGAATGTACAAGTCAGTGTAGTCAGCTAGTTACTGATTAGTTGTCATAAAAACCTGCACACCCCTAGATCTCAGTGGCATATGACTGAAAACCACTGCATTCAGGATATGTTAGTGTAACATGAAGCAACGTCATACTGTAAAGGAAGTCAGGTTTGTTCCTGTACCTCCTTTAACTCTTAATCTACACATTCAGCCCACAGAGCACCAGTCTCCTATGTTGAATTGAGTGGGGGAAGCTGTAGATTTTCCCATGCCTTATTTTCTGCCTTGCAGACACAGGTTTCATGTGGCATTTTCCACAGCAAATCAACTCACATATAAACAATGTGTTTTGACACAATTCTGACACAAGATGCTGTCGTCATTGATGGGGAGCATGTGACTACACAGTTTTGTGTCATCGCGGAACATGATGTAATTGTCTGCTGGGGATATCTGCGTGACAAGTAGACGTGGGAGCGGAGAGAGAGACAACCACAATCCCAGGTTGCTTTCTCTTTCCTGTGTCAGTGACAGTGGATGGCCATGTCAAGGTCGCAGAGGTCTCCAGTGAATACTGACGAGGTTGCTAAAAGGGAGATGGCACGAGAGGAAGAGTCGAAAACATGAGTAAAGGACATCCTGATAGAAGAGAAATGATGAGAAAGAACAAGAGATAACAGGAAGAGAGGCATAAGTGCCAGTGATGTGTTACATAAAGTATATGTTACATATGTTGAGATCATAAATAATGTTTGCACCTACACAGGGGGCCAATACAATAAAAGACAAACAGAAATCCTTTACTTAAAGCTACACTAGACAACTTCACAAGCTGGTGGCTCTGGGAATAACCTTCACACAACAGTTTACTAACCTGGCTTGTGATTGATTTATACCAAAAGGGCAAGAGGGGCAAAAGATTTTTATTTTGGCGAGCCAGGTATTGCTAAATGGAGTGCTCGCTCACTGCTGTTAGGAGTGAGCGATTCATATCATCCTTTGGGTGGAGACCTGTACATACCTGACAGCAGAATTTAATTTGAGCATTTTGGTAAATGGGATCAGGATGTTCCTCTCTGTTGCAGCTCGGCTTTGTGATTCATCCTGATAGGCTGAATGTCTTTTTACATTAAGTTTTCAGTGATTGTAAACCATTTCATGCTGTCTCACTGGTCCTGGTAACAATCACTTTTTCAAAGGAAAAAGGAATATGTCCTTTCTTAAGGCAAAACAAATACTGTTGACTTGTACTACATTGAGTTCATTTGCAGTTAACTTATTGTAACACTTGGAATTGTGTCTGGCCAGACATAGGCCATCTTTACATCACTGTTTCATTATTGAAATATGGACCATAATTATATACAATCTTAATTACTCCAAAACATAATCAATTAAAACATGACAGTGAGCTGATAAAAAGCTGATACATGGCACTGGACCATGATTCTGGACCAATTTTTGGAATCGGTCCAGTATTGAGCGAGAACGATGTAACTGGCCACTGTGAAACGGCTGCAATGTAATCCGATGGGGCATTTGTCCGCATCAAAATACATCCACTAAAAGTGCTTGTTTTTGCCAATTACAGGCTCAGATTGTTATGATAAGAGTCTGGCAACATTATGAAAATAAACTTTTGGCCCTTTTAATCATTTAGACCCCAAAACATGGGAAAATGGCCCATGTTTAAAAATACTGGAATTATCCTTTAAGTATTCTGCAAATTTTACAAAAGTTTGCTGAAAGTATTAGTGGTAAGATTGTTTTTTGCTTTAATCCCTGAATTCTTTTATTGCACTGTTTTAACACTGGTAGCCAGCACTTCTGCATCCTCCCCATTGTCTTCATTTACAATGGATATGTGCAAAATAGATGTTGCACTTGCCAAACACCTTTCATTTTGATGCAAAAGATACACATTGCATTCACACAGTATTATCTTCACATATAATGGATACTGGCACTCCAGCTACTCTTGACCCAGAAATTGATCCTGCTGACCATCTCCATCCTGTAGGAAAAAAACAGATGAGCTGCTTCATTATCTCCTTTGTAGCAGCTCAAAGGAAACACAGGAGCATCCTTTCAGAGACTGCCTTTATTTCACATGCCACACTCTTGACCACATTCAATCAGCTCTAGGTAACTATACCAGCAACAATAACATTTGCATAACCAGTGTTATTTGCTTACAAGCATATGAATCTCTAATAATGATAGGCTTGCAGAAAACATCTTAATCCTAAACATGAAATGCCTGTAGACACCTATGTAATCCTAATTTTAGCACTGAGGCTAGGTTTAGTGACAAGATGTTGTTTAATATAAACTTTGTCACAGCGCAAGTAGGCACTTGTGCTTTAAATAAGGGCACGATTAAGCCCACTGATTGGCTAAAGGACTGGGAGTTTGCAATAGGGCCACTTCATCTGTAATCGTCTCTTATTTTTATAACAATAGAAACAAATAGTGCACTGATTCTGTTGACTTCTTCTTATCTCCATCCCTTTCCTCCCTTATTGCCTTTGTTGTCCAAGTTTCTTCCTGATAGAAGATGAGTGGTAAACATGGAGGAGAAAAAGAAGATGTAGAGAAGATAAACACGACACAGCCTGGATTTATTTTGTACAGGTTCATGCACTTACACGGGAGGATGTGGCAACATTGGTAGTTGGTGTCTCTCTTATAACTTCTACATTAGAGTGACCAGATCAGAATGGTTCATTTGCAGGACAACCAAACTGCTTTTGCAGGAAAATGAGAGGCATTGTACACAATGTTTTAGCAATGTATTAGTCTTTTATATAGTAGATGACCAACATAATGATTGGTGTAGCATTGTTTATACAATATGAACAATATGTATACAACAACAACAACAACAGTGTTGTTTTTATTATAATTACACATTCCGACATTTTTGTTTTTGCATATTATAATTCTGTGCAGTAGCTGACCAACATAGTGATTGTTATATTATTGTTTATACTTGTTGTTTTTTGTGGACCAGTGAGCCGTTGCTTTGGTGTGTCGACTTCTGATAAGAGCCCCCCTCCCAATGAGGAAGTAATGTCTGTAGCCATGGAGACAGACTCTCTTGGGCTTGTAAATCCTCGGGTTGAGCCAACTGTTTGGAGAACAACTATATCCACTATGGATATTTTGTTTATTCCTATTACAACTCTCATCTAATTATTTTGGGTTTACACTCATTATCGAAGAAGCATTTGGCAAGAGTTGGATCTGTTTTACTTGTAGGCTGTGCTGCCAACAACAGACAATCCTTTCACAGACTTGACTGTAATCTCAGATAAACAGGTCAGAATCAGTCGACCCACTCCCACTTTGTAAAATGTGATTGCCATGTGTAACACTTACCTTCATGACTCTTAAATTACATTACATACAAGCAGCCATTTGGCCAGCCTAGATTAAAGTGAGTGGGCCAACATCTTCCACAAAAACACAGCAAAATAAAAAGTAAGCACATGAATAAATAAATAAAATACATATTTCATGTGGCACTGACCAGGAAAAAATGGAGACTGTTATGGACAACAATGCTAAGACATGTAAAAATACATGATGAAAATATAGTAAATGGGTGCATTAATAAAGGTGTGCATACTGTATAGTATATTATTCATTTGTTATTAACACGAATGCTTCTGTTATGTTGCTGTGTGCTGAGATTTGCTTCACCAAAAGGCAAGGTTGGGTTCCACAAAAGCATCAACCCATCACTGGCAAACTTTACAACATCCATTTATTTCATGGTATATTATTGAAAGGAATCAGAGGAAAGGAGAGGCAGATTCTTTGTGTAAAAGCACAATTGCTATGACTGTGTTTATATACTCTGTATTTCATTACTGTTCATCATTTGACAGCTTTATCCTTCTTTTGTTTGCCTACTTAAACACTGAGATCCATGACAACTGCTGACCAAGGTTGACACTATCTGCACATGCAGACTGGTGAGGTCCGACAAAAGTAAATTATAAATGCTAACAGCAATGTAACAGCCTGGAGCAGCTTAACTGTTTAACCATGAGGGAAAACAAAGAAAAAGCAGAGGAGAATATGAAATTAGGTTTTAAAAAAATGTGGTTGAACTTAAGAGAAACTTCAAATAAACCAACCAGCATGTAGTGTTGCATTATAGGTGCACCAAGTACAACTTCCAGGACTCCAGACCTGTGACCTGTTGTGAATTTGTGGAGTGAGCGCATTCAACAAATTAGTGATTACAATGATTGAATGATAGATGGAAGTGATTAAATCTGTTTAAAGCAATAAACAGATTTAAGAAGAACACAACTTCATATCTTCTTGAAGGAGGAATTTAAAAAATGCAAAAATACAATTATAGTGAACTTATGTTGTGAAGATGGATGACTGCTACATAAACTCACTTACTTACTCACTCACTTATTTGCATGTATCTTATGTATGGTGTCATGAAAGTCAAAAAACATTTATTTAGTGATACAAACAAAACACATACCCACCCTAAGATGTCTGGTGCATATTTAATTTTATTTATTTATTTATTTATTTATTTGAATGATCAGTTGACAAAAGCCCTTAAAGATCAAATATTGATGTAGATAAATAAATACATTTCTTTATCTTATATATTATATATTTAATGTCTCATTTATTTTTTTATTCATTTATGGTTACACGCATTTAATTATATAATGATATATTTATCCATTTATTTAAGCGTTTAATTATATAATTATTTATGTACTGTATTTATTTCTTTGTTTTGTCCCTTTTAACCCTCTATAACAGTGTAGTTTCATTATCTGTTCTCAGCGCAGAGCTGTCCATAGTGCTGAATCTGTCAAGCATTTTGGAAATGATTTATTTCATATTTGCTACAAGGCAATGAATATTCTTTGGCCGACTGCCTTTCCACTTGGTGGAGCAGCAATCTGTGCACTGAGACACTGTATCCCCAGCACTGCATTTCAGAATTTCGTTTCTTAAACTGGGTCAATCTAAGGCAATCAGTGGGTAGAAAAATGCTCCCTACATTCGTGGGATGCCATCGCAATATTTTTGAGATGAAAGTGCATGCAAGTTAGATGAAGAACACCAACACTTACAGAGGTCAGAAACTGCATCTATTGGAACTTAGCACTAGTATCTCTGTAAAGCACTTGAAGCCTATATGGTCTAATTTCTATGGCTTTTTCCCATAATTGCTTTCATATCACTTTTGCTAAGGTAATATTGTCATCAAATTACAAAATGCAGACCTTCATTATGCTATTTTCAAGGGAGGCATTTACATTTGCAGAGGTCAGTTGGCACATAGACTTGCAGCGTTGTGGGCTACATCTCTCATCTCCAAATGAAAAATGTCAAAAATTGAAATTAGACCACATTAGACTATATGTATTTGACAATAGTGCTTGACTCTTGATTGATTATTATTTGTCACCGCAACTAATAATTAACAACTAACAACTAATAATTGAAAATAATTGAAAAATATCCTGGTGGTCTCCAAAGTTTTTTTTTCCTACCAGTTTATGACCTCAGGTTGGGAAATTCTGAATTACAATGTTGGGGATAGACAACAGGCAGACTGTTCCACCAATGGAAAAGACACTAATAGCTACCCATACCTAACAACGCGAATGACATTTTTCAACTACAGTGCTCTTCTGAAAAAGTGACAAACCAAATGGAAGGACTGTAATAGAAAAATATGAAAACAGCACATGCTCACAGCTCCCGCACAGGAGCCACAAAGAAGTCTCTCCTGTTTTCTGCCTTGTCCGAGCATTGTTGAAGTAAAAGTTGTGCTTTGATGCCAATGCTTTTTTGGAGCACAAATTTGCCTTAGGGTCAAGCATGTCATTCAAAAAAAAAAAAGAACAGCAACAATAATAATGTAATAATCATCAGTGCTAATGAGCAATATGTAATATATGTAATATAGTTTTTGAAATGAGATGCATTGTGTTTAGACATGAAATGTGTATATTCTTTTTATTATTCTTATTATTATTATTATTATTATTATTATTATAACACTATTTTTTTGGACTTGTTTTGTGGCTGTTGACATTTAACAGTCTTGCTTACAAAGATAATTAATTTTTTGTGCCTTTGGGCACATTTGTCCTGTGTTATATTTCAAAGATGACAATGCATTTTTTTTAAGATTAATTTTTATTTATTTATTTATTTATACCTTTAATATGCTGGCCTTATCACTTTAATTTAAGCTACTCAAATGTCACTTTCTGCCTTCACCACCAGTTCAGCCTTGGATTGGCAATTTTTCTCATGCAGGAGGTCACATGCAGACGTGAAGATTTTACTGAAGACCAAACTGTCAGTGTGTTACTGCAGGTCAAGGTATGCTCAAGGTAGGTGTTCAAGGTACTGGCTCCACTTATAACATCTCTTATTGTATACCAGCTTGTTATCTTCTTACTGTGTGCATCACCTGTCACTTAAGTTCTGTTAACCTGATACTGTTGGAAATTGTGTTTTATTGATAAACTAATATCAGAAAAGTGATTCGTCAACAAAATTTCTCAAAGACTTGGTCGAACAATGTATAAGTTGGTTAAAAACATGAAAGAAAATCAATAATAGTTTAGTGTCCAAAAATGGGAGAGCAATTTAGGTCTGCATTTTATATACAGTGCCCTTCTCTCATGCCTTTACAAACCAGTGTGAGATGTATCTACTAGGTGATAAGATTTAGAGAATGGAAATCATTCCTGTCAGTCACCACCCCCTTAGGTACCCAGGGATGTGGCAGTAGAGGTCATATCTAGGTGTGTCTGTGTGTGTGTGTGTGTGTGTGTGTGTGTGTGTGTGTGTGTGTTGAAACCCTTAACACCAATTCCATCACCCATTCCACCTGCACACTATCTTAACTGTTAAAGAATGGTTCCCGAGAGGCGTCCTGTGGGAGGTCAAGGATATCACTGACTGTAATTTAGCAACCAGGTCTGTGCGTTTTATTCTCAGAGGATGGAGAGGATGCCAGTCAACTGTCTCCAGCCAATAATGACACTGTTCAGGGCTTTAATAAAACACTGACCTGTGTAATACAGATCCTGATCCATTCAATAGGGGTCGACATGGCCTCACACTGGCTGCATGAGGCTAAATGATTCACTAATAGGCTGAGAAAGACTTTGGTTGGGATCTCACCTTAAGAGACAATTCCCCTCTAAAATATTGGCACTGTTTAAAAACAATGGCTTCTGGTTTTCATTGTATTTCTGGGACTGATGTTTTAGGGTGTTATTCTGTTTTTTTTTCCTCAGTCAAGTCACCAAATGCACATAGAGGGAAGCTGCCGCTACAATGGAGGATAATGGGAAAAATAAATGAGTTTTCCCTCTTTTGTGCTGGATTTCTCCCTGTAGTTTTTAATTTTGTTTCAAATCACTGCAAATCATTGAGTTTGCTCTTTTATTCTTAGGGGTTGACTTACAGCTGATGTTTCTGTTTTAGAATGTTAAGATTTGCCTCCATAAAACACCATTGTACAGTAGCTGTGCAGAGAATGTCTCTCAGGGATGTCAGTGGAGTAACTTTTGGCTAGCTGATCAACAACAAACCAAGAATTTTCCCGTAAAGTCATAGTGAATGACAATAGATGCAATAAATACAAAAATCTCATTAGTTTCTGTAGCTTTTTAGATCTTTGCTTTGTTCTTTTTCCTTCTTTACTCTGTGTGTCTCTCTCCAGGTCCTGTCGTTCTCTTGCTCTCGTGTTATTCCCTGCCTGCTGCGCAGCTGTTTCCCATCAGTCTCGTGTGCCTGGTCTCCCCAGTGCCTGCCTTGCCTGTCATCTCCACCTCCTGTGTCTCCGCCTCTTCTCCCTGAGTCCTGTCCTCTTTTGTGTTTCCCTCCAAGTTCTGTCCCCGCCTCTTGTCCCCTTATGTATAGTTTGGCAATTAGTTCTTGTGTATTAGAGCTGTCAATAATCCTGTATAATCCCATTGGAATTTCTATGCTTTATTTTATTATGCAAATAATATTCAAATATTAATATCCAACAAATGTAGGATTATGCCCATGCCCACACTACACGCTTGCATATAATTGCTCTGCAAATTTCGTCCACTGAAGGGCGCTCTATGCAATCAGGATTGTTTTGTTTTACCCAAACATTTTGAATTACCAAAAGTTAGTGGTTTTCTTGTCAAATAATAAAGGACGAAGCTTGTTTTGGTCAGAAGGAGTTACTGATTTCAGTAATATTAAACATGATTGGTCAAATCGTTTGTCAATCCCTTGGAGCTCTAAGAAATCCCACTCCATTGAATGTTTTATTCAGCTGGATTCCATAGCATTTTTACTTAGATTATGGCACAATCGGGCTAGTTTAAATCCAATATGACAACACTGATCAAACTGCAGAGCAAGCATATGAATTATGTTTATTGTTTACCAATTATCATGCTAACAGTAGCCATTGCTAGGTTGTAAATTCTAAGCTTTCTGTGTTGTTGGCGCCACTGTTGCCTGTAAGGCAGCTCTGCTCCCAGGCTAACGGTTATGGTTAGGGCTATAGCTAGGGTAGCTGGTCACAGACTGGAAGCAGTCAGCATGTCATATAACCGCTGAGTACATGTATACTGTATTTCTATTTGTGCTCAGCAGTTATAGCTCCTATACAATCTAACTTATCCTGAAACAAATCGTTTTGTTAAAAAAAAAAAAAAAGCCAAGATGTATATTTAAAATACACAATGCAATGTGTAAAAAAAACTTTGGAGTTGCTGTAAGGTTAACTTTTTCACTTTGACGGAGCTAGGCTAACGACTCCTGTAGACTTCAAGTATTATGCTAAGCTAACACGAAATGCTAACCATAGGAACAGAACCAGTAGACGTGGAAGTGAAAATGGTATTGAACATTTTGTCTCAGTCTGGATAAGTTGGAAAAAGGGTATTTTGCCCAAAACGTTGGAGTTTTCGTTTAAGACAAGCATATAATGTGAGTGGAAGAGAGCAGTGTGAGTTGTGTGTTGTGTGTGACACACAGGCTTGATAGACAGGAATGACTATATTAGCACCATTTATACTTTGTACACCCTGGGTGTGATAACATTAAAAGAAGAAAAAAAAAAAGCTTAGACATTAACTTTCAAAGGATAAAGTCACAAAAGGCTTTTGGGCTTGTCATTTGACCAAAGAAACCTCCGCCCTTATCTCTTTTTCAATGTGAT